>CAUYQV010020194.1:0-37237 GCA_963574575.1 Galagoides demidoff | reverse complement strand
TTAAAAAAAAAAAAAGAGAGAAGATGAATTGCTTGTAAGTGCGTAATCGTGTCTGGAGGGACCTAGAGTAACCAGAGTAGTAAGACTGGCTAATGGTTAGACGTCCATCAAAGTGGTTCAATGGTGACATTTGACCCAAGAGGTGTCCCAATTCTGACCTAAAACAAGACCCCAGACTGGACCAGGATGTCTGTTGAGACACCGGTTACACTTGCCATCTGTGGTGAGCGTATCTCACTTTTGCTCCATAAACCTGTCTTGCTCTTCTGCGATAAACTTTCATTCCATACCTTCCCCGTGTTCAGTGCCTTGGGTCTTTCTTCAGCCGAGAACACGCGGCCAACCAAGAGCAGACTGCTACCCGACATGTCGTTTCTTACCCAATGCCAAAAGAAGTGAGAGGCCACATATGCTGGGCTCAGACGCCTCTGCATTGCCATTCTTGCCTGGCCATTATCATATCCACGTCAAATACGATCACATTATAAAATCATTTGTTACCTCTAGAAGCCAAAGAAGTAATGTGGTACAAAAAAAAGATCAGAATTTTATACCTGAAAGAAATTTGTCTATGACTGTTAAGACTTCAGAGGGGAAGCATAAAACCTTTTTAAAAAGTGTGAGTGGTGCCTTTTTCTGAGTTCCTTATGCGTCCACTCCAGGTTTTTCACATGGTACGAAGGAGTGCCAGGTGGAGAGGCAGGCGTTGGGGAGAAGGGAAAGGAGTGAGCAGAGTTTCGCTGGGACACACAGCTGTTACTGTTGCCCTTCAAACTCTCTCTTCCCCCTCACATGTATTCTTCCAATAAGTAAACCTTAACCGAGGTTATAACATAACAAGGAGGCCTGAGATATTTCCAAAGAGGAGGAGCGCAGTTTTTATAACATCCAGAAGAGGCAAAAACCAAGCTCTAAGAAAGGAGAGTCGCTAGCCACAGAAGGGGTGCAACCCATATCTCTGCACAACCATATTCTCTAGGGTCTCAGCTTCCCGCCTATCTACACACAAAGACCACACAACCTCTGTGTCTCCCACAGACAGAAGCCAGAAAATCAAAGGCTGTCTAAGGAATGGAAAATGATCAATGGTAAGTGAGTACTGCAAAAAGTCAAAAGTTACATAAATATCTAACAAAACAGACTCATTCCCTTACTGGGAAACAAACTCAGGCTGTGAGAGGGAAGGCACAGACTTTTAACCAGCAAGCCACAAAGTGAACTGGTCTCTGCTGTTCTTCCTACAGGAGCATTAATTCCTCAGGGCAGCATGCAAAGGACTTTTCTCTTTTGGGTCAGACTTTAGCTCTTTAATCTTGTCCAGATAATTTTTATAGCTAGTCAAGTCACCATTATATGTCTCCTTGAATTTGATGTTCATATAGATAGATGTACAAATAAAGCAATTGTCTAGACTAAGAAATATCCCAAATTTATATATATACACACAGTATATATATGTGTGTGTGTGTATGTATTTGTGTATACACTTGTATATTTAAATTTAGGATTCTAATATAGATATTCTACCTTAATGTCATTTAACCATTGACAAAATTTTTAATGAAATATTTAATTCTAATAATGCAGAAAGAGAGTTTGAAGGTGCTCTTGTTATGTAAATGGAAAGTCATATGTAGCAACTCTCAGAGAATATTTCTTTGTGAATCTCTAAAAGCGTCAGCCCTTTTGTTAATCTTTGTGGTAAGGCCCACTTTAAAAAATGTTAGAGAAATATGTTTTGTGGTAAAATATCTAGACTTCTTTGAGTTGGCTTTGTCTCCAGAGGTGCGACTTGACTTACTACAACTGCGGGGGGGGGGGGGGGTTCTTAGCCAATTTTAGAGGTCACGTTTTCCGTAATTTAGAGCCTCTGTCAGTTTTAACCAACAGTTGATTAAATATTGTTAGACAAAACAAAACAACCAAAATCAGCAAAAGCAATCACACAAATTTTGTATTGTTGCGATCTCTAAGCAAAATAAGGAGAAATTATAGCCAGCAACAATAAGCTTTAAACTTCAGAAGTTAAAATACTAAAATGAAATCCCGGCTCCTCTCTGTCATTACAGAAGCAGAAAGCTCACCTTTCTTATCAAAAATGAGCAATACTTTTCCGAACAGTTTCTGGGCGAAATAAATCTTGATCTCAAGCCAAAAATTTTCAGAGATTGAGGAATCTTTTTTTTAATTTATTTTTTATTAGATCATAATTATGTACATTAATTCTATCACAGGATACAGTGTGTTGCTTCCATATGCAGTTTGGAAAACTCTCATCCAACTGGCTAACATAGCCATCATGTCTTTCTCATAATTGTTGTGTTAAGACATTTATATTCAACCTTTAGACAAATTCACATGTACCCTAATAGGAAATCATAGGTATGATTCCCCACAATATCTTTATTCCTACAGTATAAGTATCATTTCCTTTTTTTTTCAGTAATTATACAAATTCAGGTAGTTTACTAAAACTATCTGTGTCTAAAAACTAGTATACAAAGGATAGTTCTAGGTTTTGAACAAAGGTTGTTGTGACTTTAAAATCAGTGTTCTTTTAATATGTGAACCTTGCAATAATTCTGAGTGGTAATTGCATCAGGTATTATTATTTTCAATTTATACATTTATTAGAGTCTTTCAGAGAAGCAAACCCAAAAGGATATATATGTATGTATCCCTATATCTACCTCTCTCTCCATCTATTTTATAGAAAAAGAAAGGGAATTGATTTTAGTAAATAGGCTCACATAATTGTGAAGCTGGCAAAGTTTGAATCCATAGGGTAAGCTGGCAGCTAGAGAGTCAGGTTAAGAGTAGATGTTGTAGTCTTAAATCTGAAGAGTGGAAATGCTAGAAGAATTTCAAGGCTGTACAGTCTGGGAACTCAATTTTTTCTTTCTTGAGAAACCTTAGTCTTTGCTCTTAAGGCCTTCAAGTGATATGGCTCACCCATACTGGAAAGGGTAATTGGCTTTATTTAAAGTTCACTGATTGAAAATATTAGTCCTGTTGAAAAAGTACTTTTATAGGACCTGTTGATCAAACAACTGGTTGATCACCATAACATAGCCTAGTTGATGGGTGAAATGCTCATACTATGAGAATCTCAAAGCTGTTGTAGCCAGTCTCTAAGATGGTCTCCAGTGATTTTTGCTTCTTGTTATTTATACTTTTGTATAATCCCCTCTCCTTGACTATGGGCTGGGCCTATCAACTCAATTCTAATGAACAGAAAACTGTGAAAGTGATGGGCTGCCACCCAGATGTTAGGTTACAAAAGACTGTAGCTTCCACTGTGGCGCCTTATCTTCTCTCTGTGTATTTTCTCTGATGAAAGCCAACTGCTGTGTTATGAACTTCCCAATGGAGAGGTGCTGTGGAAGGAAGTGATGTCCGTAGCCATCAGCACTGAGGCCCTGAGACCTGATAACAGTCATGGGAGTGAGCCTGGGTATGGGTTCAACACTGTCTGGCCTTAGGGTACTATTGACCTTGTGGACAACCTGACTGCAGCTTTGAGAGACTCCGAGGAAGGGGTGCTATCTAAGCCACATCTAAATCTCCGAATCTCAGAAACAATGAGATAATAAATTTTTCTTGTTTCATATTTTTAATTATTAACTTTTATGGATACATAATAGTTGTACATAATTGTGGGGTATATGTGATGTTTTGATATAAGCATATAAGGTATAATGATCAAATCAGGGTAACAAATCAGGTTTTTTGTAACTTCAAGAATATATCACTTCTTTGTGTTAGAAACAATCCAATTCCTCTCTTTTAGTTACTTTGAAATATGCAATAAATTATTATTATTAACTATAGTTATCATATTGCGCTAATGAATACTAATCTATACTGGAATAATTTGTCCCTTAGCCATAGATAATTACCACAAATGCTATCTTTTTTTTTTCTTTCCCTCTAAATTAGACACACGTCTGAGATGGATACTTCTTTCCTTCCAATGACTTTTTGCTGGGTATGGAGATGCCATTGAGAGGTAGACAATAAAGGTTGTCTTGACTTGTTAGGTTTTAACTAGAAGTTAAGTCTAGGATGCTTGAAAGGTTCTCAATGAGTTTTATTAAAAGAATAAAAAGAGGGAACAACCAGGATTAGTAAGAAAGTGCCTGAGAAAGTTAGCAAACAACTTTTTTCAAATACCTATTTATAATTTGTTTGTTCTTCATTTTTCCTGCTCCTTTAAAGAAATCTTAGTGATCCAAAATACAACCAGAAATCAAAACCAGCTCCTTATTAAAATACAGCATTTCTGCATATACTTAAAAAATCTTCTCATGCATGCTGTAAATTAACTGGAGAGCATTCTGTTAGATTACTTTTCACAACCAAATGATTTGCTCAAGGGGGTGAACATGCCGTTGGAGACTGTATCTTTGTCTCAGGTGTACTTAGAGCTCATTTATATGAGAAAAATTTATGAGAAATATATATTCACGGTTCTTGGACTTGATTTTGGCAATCAGCTGGTGTAATTAGAATGCACAAGAAAAGTAGAGCAGCAGCTTTCGGCAATGGCCCACAGGTGGAGCTACTGGATTAGGAAAATCAAATGGAGCCTGGGAGGCTGTTTTTCTTGCATTTGTGTAGAAGTATGCAAAGTTTCAAAGTAATCCAAGTTCATGATTATCTCTGGTTTTCTTATAGTAGAACAAATCATCCTTTAAACTGTCCTATGATAAAATCTGCACATGGCCTCAAAATATTTGAGCAAATCCGAAGAACTTTATGAAATGTCATTTTCTTTCCATTGAGAGAAGTGGTCCAGTGATAGTCAACAATGTGAGAAATCACACATGTGAGGCCACCAAAATTCCACATCATGATGTGGTGAGATGCTGTAGTATTTTGAGGTATATCACAATTACATTTTTCTTTTATCACAGTAAACTATTAACGTCTGCACATGACTTATTAATCTTAAACTTTTTAAAACAGTGTTATATACTGTATATTCCGATCATGGTGCTATATTTTGCTATACTTTTTAGAGATAAGAGAAGTGCTTGGAATTAGATCTGAAAATTACACGGACCTCTCAGTCTATGTTATCTATTCCTATAGTGTGTTATTAACACATGTCATGCTCATTAATATATTAATGAATTTACTTGACAAATATTTGTTGAGTACCTGCAGTTGATTGGGCATCATTCCCAGTGCTGGAGATACAGCAGTGAACAAGACAGCGAGATCATTCCTTTTCATGGAGCTTGTCTTCTAGAAGAGGGAACACTGCCACTGCACACATGAATGAGCAAAACAGTTTCATGATGTTTATGTGGTATGAGTTTCCTGTTGTTACGTAGCAAATTACCACACACTGAACCCACGGTTCTCCTCTCTGGACTTGGCTTTGTTCTGACTTCGTGACTGCTCATGGCTCTTCCCTCGGAGTAATCCTTCTTTGTACATGCAGGGTAACCAATGTTTGCTGCTGTGTAGCTTTGTCAGTCTGTTTCGTGCCTGATTTTGGAAGTCTAATGTCATTGAATTTCACACTTTCTTTGCTCCTTTCAGTCCAGAATGGCAATATTTCTGCTGGCATAATATTCTGAAGAGCTGTAGGTCTCTCATGTTGACTCCATTAGACAGATGCTTCTCCATAGTCTTTCCTGGATAATCTCACCTCTTTTCCTGGTTTGTGGCTAGACGGCTGAGAGGATTTAGGAATTACATGCCTGGTCTCTTCAAAGAGCCTTCTGTGCGATTTAACTCTCTGAACTTTGGTCTTCTAAGGCATTAGCAATAAGTTGTCCAGCCCTACCTTTGTTTTTCTCCTGGAGCATGTTTCCCTGACAATGAATACTCTAAATTAGCATCTTTTGTTCTCTGGATAGGCTGAGAATTTCCCAGATCATCAGGTACTGGCTCTTGATTGCTTAACACTCTTTCTCATCACATTTTAGTATAAACAGCAAGAAAAAAAGCAAACTGCACCTGGCTGTACCTTAAACACTTTACTGGGACATCTCCTCAGCTAAATATTCAAGTTTACTACTTGCAAGGCCTACTTTTCATATCATTGTAGCACACAACTCTGCTAAGTTTTCTTCTACTTTGTAACAGGGATTCTCATTTCTCCAATTTTCAATAATGTTCCTCATTTCTTTTTGAGCCCTCACTACTAGCTTCTTTAATGTACATATTTCTACCAATAATCTGTTTATTACTAGTTAACTATTCTCTACAACTATATAGGTTTTCTTTATTGTCGTCTTCCATTCTTTCTGAGCCCTCACATGCAGTCTTTACCAAAGTATTTATACTAAGGAATTCTAGGCTTATTCTGTCAGCCTTCTCAAAATTCTTCCAGCTTTTGCTCGCTGCTCAATTTCAAGGCCACTTCAAAATTTTTAGATTTTTTTTGTGGTAACTCCTTATTTCCAATAACCAACATCTGTATAGTTTCCTTGAGCTGCTGCTGTAGCTTAAAACCCTACAATTACTATTATCTTACAATGTTGGGCATTGGAAATTTTAAAATCAAAGTATTTACAGGGCTGCATTTCTTTAGGGACATGCTCTTCTTTAGGAGACTTTATGGGAAATTTCTTTTCTTGCCTTTTCTAACTTCTAGAGGCTGTGTTCTTTGGCTCATGGCACCATCCTCCATTTTCAAAGCTAGCTACACAGAATCTTCCAATCTCTCCTCTGATTGTTTGCCCTCCCAGACTCTCTCTTATAAGGACTTGTTTGATCATATTAGGACCACTCTGATAATCTTGGATAATCTCCCCATCTCAAGTTCCTTCACTGAAATCTCTTTGCCCTATAAGGTAACATATTCACAGCTTTTGGGTATTAGGACATCATTGTGGAATCATTATTCAGACTCCTGTAAATGTGTTATGTGAACAACATTAAACCTGGTATAGTAATTAGCAGTTACTTTAGATTAGGTGGTCAGAGAAAACTTTTTTGAAGAAAAATATATGAATGGTATGAAGAAGTTAGCCATTGCAGAAATGGAAGATGGAATATTTTGGCAAACAGAACATCTAAGGTAGAGTTTGTCATGTTTAAAGAAAAAATAGAAAGTGAGGCTAGAGCAGATAGAAAGGGTTGTTTGAAATTAGGTCTCATGGAATCTGGTTAGTGAAAGAAAAATAGATTTTATTTTAAGTTCAACATAAAAAACCTCACCAGAGGGAATGTACATTAGTATAGCTATTATGGAAAATAGTATCAAGATTTCTAAAAAAATTAAAAATAGAACTACCTTACTATCCAGCAATTGCTCTACTGGTGGGATATCCAAAACCATCAGTTTGTTGAAGAGATATTTTTACTCCCATGTTCACTGCATTATTATACACAATAGTCAAGAAATGGAATCAATCTAACAGTCCATCAGGAGATGAATTGATAAATAAAATGTGATATATATACACAGTGGAATACTATTCAGCCTTAAAAAAGAAGACAATTCTGTCATTTGCAACAATATGGATGAACTTAACGGATGATCTGTTGAGTGAAATTAGCCAGTAACAGATGGAAAAATACTGCATGACATGATCTCACATGTGCACTCTAAAAAAGTGATCTCACAGAAGTAGAAAATAGAATGGGGCTTGGATGTGATAGGAGATGTTGATTAAAGAATACATATAATTTCAGTTAGATAAGAGGAATAAACTTAAAAAAATTCATTATAAAACATGGTAGCTATAGTTTAAAACAATGTCCTATAATAAGTGTGTAGGTATTAAGTGTTCTCAACCAAAAAAAGTGAGAAAATGCATGTCATTTATCTCAATTTAGCAACTCTAAAATGTAAACATATTGTAAAACATGTTGTACACTCTACCTATAATTTTATTTGTCAACAAAAATAAATTAATTAAAAATAAACAAAATCTATCAATTTCTATACAAGGAATTGACATGAGCTGAGACACACTTTTACGAAAATAATTCTTTTTACTGTGTGGAGAATGAATTGTAAAAGGACAGGACAGCAGAGAAATAAGGTAAGAGGCTGTAGTAGTAAGGACAGTAGTTTTGGTAAGAAATTATGATGGATTTAAACTTAGATGGAAATAGCAGTGATGGGCATCTTTGTATTTTATTTTGGCGGCAGAATTAACGGGATTTGTTGGTATTGGATAAAGGAATTGAGAAAAAGTTAGGGGTTAAGGATGACTTCTGAGTTAGAGTCTTGAGTCACTGGATGATTTTTACTCAAAGAGGGAACAATGAAGGAGCAAACAGTTTGGAGCCCTGGCAATTCAGAGTTAAGTGAAGTATTCCTAAGAAATATTCAAGTGGAGATGATACCTCTCAGATTGATTATTTGATACAGAAGTAAACCTCAATCAATGCATTTATAGTTAAAATTTAAGTCAGGCCAGGACACTCCTTACCGTGGAGCTTCAAAAGACTTTTGACTCATGGCCTTCACCATACTTCACAAAGCTCTTCCTAAATTCACTTTATGCCACTTCCCTTTTACTCCCTTCCTCTAGCCAATGTTTCTCTCTTTCCATTTGTTTAGGTCTGTACTCGAGGTTTGCTTCATCAGAAAGCGCCTCTCTGCCCACTTGGCTTTAATAGCATCCCTCTCTCATTGTTCTGTATCCTTTAACCTTGATTTATTTTTCTTAATTACATTTATCCTCCCTGCCCCAACAGTGTGTATATACATAAATATGTAGCATGGATTTATTTACCTGTCTAGATTGTAGGATGTAAATCCATTAGGGTAATATTTGTTTATTTTGTTCACTGCTATAGATTGAATGACTATATTAGTACTTGACACCAGTATTATATTTACATTTTATTGGAATGAATGAATGTTCATGAAATTGGATTTGGAGGGATAATGAGACACTAACTTTATGGATGTGGAAGAGTTTGGCTTAGGTGATTTACTGATGTTATCACTGAGATAAATATTAGAAGAGAAGATTTAAGAGAAGAATAATATATTCACTCTTAGACATGGGTTATTAAGATACCCTTTATACATTTATAAACAAATATAGTTAGAGCTCAGGATAGGGATACTTGGAGGAAGCATAGATTAGCAGTTTGATCTGGATAATATTTGCATCTCAATGTTTTGAGAAATCATGTTAATTAAGTTACTGATATCCCTTGTTTCAAAGTGATTTAAGATAGTGGTTAACAAATATCAACTTTCATTTCTCATATTGTTCTTCTGTTTTGGTAGACATCATGGAAGGACTCCTATCTAAAATAATAGGTGACAATAATAACTTCCTGACAGTAAACAAAAGTCCTTGTGTTGTATATTTCATTTAATCTCAATATTGGTACAAGATATTTATCATTATGCTTATTTTACAGATAAAGAAAATAAGGCTTATCATCAAATCATCCTATAAACTATTCTTTTCAACAAAAAGGTGAAATTTTGCATAAACTGGAAATGTCTTCAACTCTGTATGTCTGTGGGTCTTCTCTTTCCTGCTCTTGCAATTCATTGTATTGACTTTTCATTAGTGTTAAGTTGAATAAGATTCTGAATAATTGTGTTTTGCTGGGCATTTAGTAAAAATGGTATGGATATGAAAAAGAGCAAGTTGCTATCTTCAATGAGTTCTTAGTTCTGTTGTTCATAGAACAATAGAAATATGCACAGAATGTTAATAAAGTGAAATATAGGATACTTAATACAAGCTGGAGGGATAGGGAAAGTTAGGGAATGTCTCCTAGATGATGTATCTTTTCTGTATCTTAAATGATGACCAGATTTGGTAAGTGCAGGAGGAGGAGAGGGCATTCTAGACAGAGAGCAGCATTATTATGATAACGGAGGTGTAAAAATAGGTGTTGTGGTCTAAGCAATTCAGTTTCTTCATTTTGAACTTTTTATTAGAAAATGCTATTCTTCTACTTGTCCTGATGCAGGAGTGTTCCAGGCAAGGGCACTACAGTAGTTAGTCCATGCTGCCATCCAAGGGAAAATGTGAATTGAGGGCCAGAGGCAAACAAGGTTGTCTGTAAGTGAGAAAACAGCTGAGTGTAGGTGAACGAGCAGATCCGCAGCTTGGAGAAGGAGAACAGGATGAAGGCATTGGTATCTGTCTCATCAACTGGTTCAGACATGAAACTGTAATGTGAGTGCTTGGCACAGAGTTGGGAGAGGAGTGTTGTTGAACGTCCTAAGGGTTAGGCAGAAACGAAGCTAGTGTGAGACCCTATCTCAACTCAAATTATTTTGACAGGCAAATTAGATTTTTGCATAGAGCTTTGTTTTATGACAGGTAAAATTGTATGGAAAAAGAATACTTTTTGTTTCTGTCCTTGAACTCTTCAAAATAAAATAAGAAAAGGATTTAGAAATCAAAAGTAAGATGCCAGGCCTGACACCAATTAATGTATCATGTGTTAAGGAGTTCTCCTGGCAGATAAACACCAAGCTGTTTCAGAGAATGATCGTGGATAATGGGAGACAGGTAATGACAGGAACATACGCTTTCCCAGATGCAGAAGATATTAAGCAGGGATCAGGAGAGACAAGTAGCATGCTGGAGGTCTCTGTCTTTCCCTCTTTAGGAACTATCAGGAGGACATGTCGCTAAATTTCATATAGTTCAACAACTGGAGTTTTGAAGGGAGAAGGAAAGAAGCATTAATTCAGTATCACCTTGATGCTAGGCATATCACACTTGCATACTTTGATAAAATCACATAATCATCCTGTGGAACTAGTTTTGTCCTGATGGGAAAAGGGACATCTAGAAAAGCTGAGTGCCTGGTTCAAGCTTCAGCGCTGCATAAAAATGTGAATCTTCTCAGCTACAATAGCACTACACTACATTGTCCATTGGAATTGTAGATCTTAATTAAAATAAATTCAAAGTGATGACAGGAAAATGCACATTGAGAGTTGGGGGTTTGGTGATAGAAACAAGAGTATAAAAATGGCCTAGGAAGTCAGTACAACTGTGTATTTATTTTTAAGCCCTGCCTGGAAGGTATAAACGAGTTTAATTTCCTGATCTATAATCTCAGGACTGATCATCCCTGCATTCCTGGAGGAAAGCCATAGGAGGCTGGATACCTGAGATGGATACCTGAGCTGAGGAGGCCTGTACTCCTGAGTTAGGGTGCAAGTAGCCACTAAACAGCTCACACATATTGTTGGCCCATGTAATCAGGAGAGAAATGACTCTGACCTTCTCCTAGAAAAAAGGCAATTTACAATGGCAGCCTCTGCGTTTCTAGAGTCTATTCAAAAATCACCACGGACTCGGCTGAGTGTTGGGAAATGGAGGGTCAGAATCTATGTGAATTTAGTTGTGTTAAGAACCTGAAGCAGGTGTCCCATGTCGGCAGGGGTGGATCTGTGCTCAGGGCTATAAGGAAGGTGTGGAGCTTTGTTTGATGCATCTAATTAACTTGGCAATTTAATAGAGCTTCTATCATCATATCAGGTACCTCCAGGCTTGCTATAAAATAAATGTCCCATCAGAAATCATCGAATTGTGTGATAAATAGTTTGTCAAGTGCCCAAAGTGTTTTCAGGGTCAATAGAGTATAGTATTAATTTTTACTGGAATTGACTTGAGCATCTTTTTAACTAGAGAGAATAAATGCAGCAGAAAGGGGGCTCTACAGAGATAGAAGACAACAAAGCATTATTCCAGAGGAAGGTTCATGGATTTTGTTTTAAAATGTGAAACATTTCATTGTCTGAAAAAATACAGGAGATGAGCATGGTGGTTAATGTAGGTATCAAAACCATGTAAATATTTTACATAGTTAAAGTAAAACTGAATTATGAAAAGCATTAAAGCCATCCCCAAAGTTGAAGAAATTGAGCCCAACTATCTATCAGGCTGGTTGCACAACCATATACAAGGAATTTAAATAATTGTAAATATTTTGAAATATGCTAAGGATAAAAAATCACTAAGAAATCTTAAATTTTTTTTGAAGTTTTATTATTGGGAATAGTGCAACAAGTGGCAAATGATTTTGTTATCTAAGCAACCAAGATTTTCAGCATAAGATTAAGAAATGTGGACTCAGAGAGTTTAAAAACATTTCTATAATTTTACATTTGAATTGGTGATATCAGCATAAATTTGTCATTTTTTTCTTAAAAATGTTTACTTCTCAGCTTTTTCTGCTAACAAAAGCTTATAAGCAATATATATGGTATAACCTAGTAGCAATGGCCACCTCTAGTGCCTGTCCATAATCTCCAAACACCATTTTCCATGCCATGCAAGGAAACCAACGGGCAAGGATTTGGGTCTGGGACAGGAAATGTATATAATGAACCTGGAATATCTTATTGTTTGAGGAAGCAGAGAAGCTCTCAGAAAATCTCAGGGGTGTTTGAAAAATATCAGTGGTCTTTTTACAGGGACCAGGATCAACAGTAAAGAAATGAGTTCTGGGAGGATATCAGCAGGTTGAAAAGGCATGGACCAATAGAACAGAAGTTAAAAACATAAGGAGAGGGTAAGAAGTCAGGCTTCGGTGGAATACTGAAGCGGGGGACTTCTCAGGTGAAACTTATTTGCACATTGTTTATTGCATCCCTGTGGGTTAGGGACTGAAATTCAAAGGAGGCAAAGACTTTGAGGTTAAGGAAACATAAGGTTAAGACAGTGGTTTTTACTGAGCCATGTATGTGATTTTGAAATATCCAAGGATGAAAACAGGAACTGAGGTAGCAAGGAAACCTACCACAGAATCTAAAGACTTTATTAAATAAAGAAGAGTTCTTAAGATGCTGTATGTTGCTAGTGGTGAGTAAAGGAAGAGGGGAGGTGTCACGGGTTTAAGGATTTTGGCTGGAAGGAGGAAAAACAATGTCCTGGAAGTAGCAACAAGAGGGTCAGGTTCAGGAGGAAGAGTTCCTTCCCAGCTCATATGCATCTGATGTCGTGATTGGGTGGGTTCTTCTGAAGAAGACAGAGTTTATGTCCTCAGGTAAGAGCTGCCCTTTAGTTAAAGGTGAGCTAAGTACAGAGTTTACAGAAAAGGATGACCTCAGAGCATTTTTTTTTTATACAGTGAAAATTGGTTTTTGATAAATGAGTGGAAGATGTAAGAGAATCTGTCAATATAAGATGTGGAGCAGCAGGGAAGGTAGGAGAAACCTGAGTGAACTTCAAGATTGTGAGGCACGCAGTATTGGAATTGACCCTCCACCATGGCTGCCTTTTTGTGGATAGTTTGAGGGTAAAAGATTGATTTTGCTGGCCAAGATAGAAAGCTAATCTAAGTTTTTTGCCCTCTAAACCGTGACTGTCCTCTGTCCACTTTGGTGCTCGGGCAACCTAATTAGGTAAAGCCAGGAACAGACTCTAAAGCAAGTACAAAATAGGGGCCTGAGGTCGCCTGACATAGCAGATCACAGTACGCTCCCGAGGCTCAGAAGGAATTTTGTTAGTCCTAGTTTGGCAGAATTTGGCCACACCGTGTTCCAATTCAGCTTCCTGCTCCTAAACATGTAAAAAACACATGGTAACTGTGCTATCTGAATTTAAAATCTGAGTCTCATTTACCTTGGCATAAAAATGCCTATTGGGTAAAACTACGGTATAGAATGAAACTTACATCCATTGTTCCTGAAAGAGGCACATTTTCAGCACTTGGCAAATGGGGGATATTATACCACCACTCACCTAATTCCTATCCAGAAACTTTGTAGCATGACTATACGTTTCCTCCAAATGTTTTCACCTAGTCCTGGCTTCTCATTTCTTTTTTGTTCCTTATAATGCAGAAGGTGGTGGTACAATTAATTGAAAAACAAAGTACTTGGTACGCTTCCACAAGATATATTCTGAGACTTTTCTAAATTTTTCAATACTTGTATAGAATATATGTATCTACAGAGGAGGTACATATCTACATACAGAGAAAATCAAAGGCAGTTCATGAGGATGGGGTTAAACACATCAGTCACCTAAGTAACTTCCATTAACACATTGAGTGAAAAAATATGTGATTCACTTTCATGACTTGCCAAAACTAGAGGTGGCAAGTGGATTATCACAGTTGTTTCAGTTTAGTCTTAAAATGCTAAGGTTAATTCTGAATTAGAGGGGCTTATGGTATTATTTTGTTCTATTCATAGCAATATATAAATGTCTGTATATACAAATGCAATGAACAGTAAATGACCAAAGATTTTTAAATTACCCAGCTTTCCAGAATGAATCTTGATTGGTTAGTTGGTTGGCTGACTTGAGAATCTTATTATTATTTTTTAAATTCTACTTTTCTCTAGAAAGTTATCAAAGCTTTTAAGTATCTGTGATGTGACATCTTAAGATATTCAGAGGGTAATAAAATCTTAGATTGAAATGAACCTTTAAGGTTAAATGAACTTTTAACCTTTAAAAGCCATGTAGCCCTGTGACCTTTTACCTCCTAGCAATTCTATAATAAAAATAACTCATCTGTATTGGAGACTCGCAATAGCACAGTAAAGTAAGAAGATTAATGGTTAGTTTTACATATGGGGAAGCTGAAGGTCAAATAGGTTAAGTGACTTCCTAAGTTGGGGGCTGGAACTCAAAATCAGATCCTCAGATTTAATCATTCCATGACATGTTTTCCCTATTCAAAGTTTTCATGAGTGGAAGAGAAAAATAACTTCTTGAGCAATATGTAGAACGGTTAATGGGTTTAATTAGTTATAATGCTGACACTTGTTTTAATATACAAACAGCCAGTGATGATGGGGTCTAATCTCTGATCAGCCTTTTGACTGAGAAAGAAAGATATTTAACTTCTCCATTTTTTAGATGCCTCCCTTGTTACATGAAAATAATAATACTTGCTTTAAGAAACCATTATCATCATGTGAATTCCTGTATGTGAAGGTACTTGTGAACAATAATGAATGATCTGAATAATGTTGTCATCTTTGTAGTTATATCAAAAAGCACATAGTTTCCAAATACTGATTCATTCTGTTCCCCAGGACTGTTTTCCTATGTGACCAAGGAAGCAGGAGACACATAGTTTAACTCTGGAAGAGCTGTCTGGAAGGAATACAAAACAAGTTTCCGAAAGCCAGTTGGAATTTAATAATGCATGAAAAATACACCAAGGGGAGGAAGAAACCAATTAGGAAGCAATTAAGGAGATTGCAATTACAATGCATCTTAATAAAGTCCCCAAAATATTAGACTACAAACAGAAGACAGAGTAGTTACCTGTGGAAGAAAAGAGAAGTGAAAATTAAAAGAGTTACTGAGGAAGATACAATGAAAATAAGAAGCAAGAGAATAAGAAATAAATCTATATTCCACTATCATTTTTTCTTGTATGTCCCAAGCATCCTTCAAGAGCATATCCCTATGACATTCCTCTGAACACTTCTGTTCAATTTGCTATTAAATTCTCAGACTTATTTAATAGTTCTTAAAAAGTTAACCTTCATAATTCTCTAAATAAGAAGTAGAAACAATTAGTGAAGTCTTGAAAAATGATCAACTATCTTAGAAATCAAACACATGCAAATGAAAACAATTTAATATCGTACTTTGCTTTGAAAATTAGAAACGATTTTTAAGCATTTTTTTTAACCTACTCTCTGTTCTCATTTGCACTTGGGGATCCTGCTTCATGTTGAGCGGATGCCTGAGAATCAGTGCTTCCTAGGTAGGGGACTGTCAAACAAGTGTGGTGCTGGAGAAAGGGGTTGTGGAAAGGAAATCAGAAGGCTGAACCCATTGAGGTCTCAGATCTGATAAGGGGGTCAGGAGAAGCAGATTTAGGGTCATCTATTATTTATTAATTACCTACTGTATGAGAGGTGACATCTTGTACCTCTATTATGTAACTAATCTTCATAGTAATCTCTTCTTGTCATACCCCTATTTAAGCAGAGGAGTGTCTACCCCAAATTTATCAAAAGTGAAAAATAATGAGAAATTTTGAATTCTGTTTAAATGGTCACATTTCTTTTCTACTTCAAAATAGTGCTGTGTATCAAAACCAAAAAGCTACATAATTTTTGTTAGATTTGGTTTTCATCAATTGGAATGTTACTATGATACCCTCAAAAACTCATTTACAACTTTTCAATGTGGCCAGACCCAGAGAGATAAGGCTGGTTATTGATTTGGCTGCCCAAACACTTAGTCTGTCCTATGAGTTTGGCACCTTTTTGCTTCCACTTTAATGCAATAGTGTTTTATTGTCTGCCTTCTTCTAATCTTTATTAGTTGTGCTAATGCTTGTGTATTTTTGATGTTTGATTGTTTCCTATGTGTGATCTTCCCAGATTCGCTTTGTATATTCTGTGAGGCAAAGGCTATATTTCAGTCTATGTGTATTGTATATTTTTAAATTTTATATACCTTTTCCCACCATTTGATAAAATATTGGATATTTAGGTCACTCTTCTAATGCATGGTGGTGGGGGGGGTGATCAGGAATAATAACAAATCTGGAATGACAGCATCAGAAGCAACTGTGAGGTAACATATGGCTTGCTTATGTCTTGATTTAGCAACCTGCCTTTCTAGATCTTCAGGGCAATCTGACCTCTGTCTAAAACTCTATCCACAGATCATCCAAGGTTCTGGGACAATTCTGGAGGGGTTATCACTTTTTAAAGTCACATAACTCAGTATCACTCAGTATTTACTCAGTATGACTTTTTCACATAGTTTTACATTCTCTGGGTTTCTGCCTTATTTCCAAATCCAGTCCTGTGTTATAGGATCTTATATGTATTTGCATTTCTGCCATGATAGCTTTCCATTACTCCATACTGTCTATACAAGATAAAGCCTACTTTCCTAAGGCAGTGCTGTAAATAGGAGGGAATGTTTTGAATCCTTATTGTGCCATTCCCTGCTATACGATCATAGACACTTCTTCATAAAATAGTTATTTAATATGTAAAATAGGATCAATTATATCCAACTCAAAGAACTATAATGAAAAATAAATAAGAGTTTAAAAAACTTAAATTGTACCCAGAATTTTTAAAATTTAGTATAATTGTTGCTCATATTTTTGGATACATAAGATATTTTGATACCTGTAGACAGATGATGTGTAATAATCACATCAGGACCATTGGAGTATTCATTATCTCAAATGGCCTAGAAATGTTTTATTCTTTTTTAAATTTCAGAATATGAGAGGGCACACACGTCTTGTTTACATACTTTCTTTTTGCAGAAATTGAGTCAAGGGTGTAAGTGTGCCCCCCACCTAGACAGTATGGGTCATAGAAAATAAGTGTGAATTTACTCATTCTCCCATCCTCATCCCCCCAACTTTATTTTCACTGAGATTTACTTATTTTTACTGAGATTATTTCTATATGTGCATGTAAGTGTTGATGGATCAGTTCTAATCTGGTACTGAGTACATATGTTTGTTTCTCCACTCCTGTGGTGTTCCACTTAGAAGAAGGGCCTCCAGCTCCACGCAGGTTGTCACAAAAGATAGGAGATCACCATTTTTGTTTATGGCTGAGTTGTACTTCATGCAATGCTTATGCACATTTTATTAATGCATTCCTGCATTGGCGGGCACTTCCATTGTTTCCACATCTTGAGATTGTGAATTGTGCTGCTATAAACATTTGTGTGTAGGTGTCCTTTTACAGAATGCCTTTTCCCCCCCTCTGGGTAGATACTGAGCAGTGCGATTGCTGGATCATATGATAGGCCCACTTGACCTTTTCTCTTTATAAAGAAATCTGTTCTACCTTAGGAAGGTATAAACCTCTTATTGCATATAAACTACTGGGGTGCCTTTATAATATGCCAATATATTACTGGTAATTTTTTAGAGAGGCTACCTGCATTTCTTCTCTCTGTGTTCCCATTCCTTCAGAGGTGTACTGAAATCAGCTTTTGTCCGAGAGGAGAGCTGATTGTTTCTTCCCAATTCTGCTATCACAATGTCATGTTGGCAAGCTGTGGTGGGAGTATTTGCACCATTGAGTTCAATTACCATTGAATTTGGTAAGTGGTACAAATCAGGGATATTTATGTTTTTATTTTGTTATTTTATTTTATTGTAGTAGCTGATTTTCAGGATTTTGCCCTTACCCTATTATCCCAACCCTTGTCATTTTGGCTAACATTTTAGGGTGTGGACACTCACAGTCATTAGCTTACACCTGGTTTTATTTTTTCTACTGAGAATCTCTAGGGTTCTCAGCTTGAGTTAGGTAGGTTCAGGAGATACTCATTAACCTGAAGAGAAGAGGTCTGAAGAGAAAAGAAACATGGTCTTTACTTTCTTTGAGCTGCTGAGCAAAAATTTAATCACTTTTAGGTGTATAGAGCTGGTCATTGGGTAAAAAGTAGGCTATTTGTAAGGATTTCCAGAGAGAGAGAACAGATGGAGACTCAGGTACCACTTTTCACATTTTCTGAAATGTAAAATTGCTTAGTGTGGACCAAATTGTTTGCCTTTAAATTCAGTGAAAAGGAAGGTAACAAAATAATACTGAATTAAGAGGGACTCTGAGCAAGTGAATAGGGCTAAATACAAGAGTGTAAAGGTGTGTGGGATAGGCTTGGTCTTGCATGTCCTGCTGCTTATAATTGCAGTAGCTCCCATCAGGGCCTCTATGGCAATTGGAAAGTGGTAAGTTGCTGAGTTGAGAGACATTTCTGAGGATGAGAATGTGAAGGAGAGTGTGATTTTAGAACCCCTGTGTGGATAGGAAGTGGATTAACAGGGGTTTGCCAGTTGCAGGGACTGACTGAAGTCCTGGGTTGCAGTACTGCAGGACACAATTGAAGGACTGGAGAGGTGGACAGGAATGACCTCATGCCCATTCATTTTCCGCCTGATCTTTGGAATCAGGGCTACCTTCCTGAGTTCCTGGGGAGGCTGGTAGGACATACACTCAGGAGTGAATTATTAGACCTTCTGATGCTAGACCAGGAAGAAATTAGTGCTTAATTTAGAAAATAAAAGAGAAATGATCATATTCATAATTCATTTATTCAATAATGATTTATTGAATTCCTACTACCTTTAAGGCCCTGGATAGGTAGCTGAGATCTATCAGTGAAAAAACAGCCAAAGATCAACATACTCATTGATCATTTTTTAATTTTATAGTTAATATTTTGGTATCAAGTCTTAGAATTCTTTACCTATTCTTAGATCCTTAGATCCTAATTACTCCTAAGATTTTTCTTTCTTTTATTTTTTTTGAGACAAAATCTCAAGCTTTTGCCCTAGGTAGTATGCTGTGGCATCATAGTTCATAGCAACCTCCAACTCTTTTTTAGTAGAGACAAGGTCTTGCTTTTGCTCAGGCCAGTCTTGAACTTGTGAGCTTAAGCAATCTACCCACCCCCACCTCCCAGAGTGCTAGGATTATAGGTGTGAGCCACCACACTCAGCATCCCTATGATTTTTTTTTCTATTTTTTTTACAGATAGCATCTCACTCTGTTACCCAGGCTAGAGTTCAGTGGTGTGATTAGAGTTCACTACAAGTTCAAATTCCTGGGCTTACGTGATTTCCCTGCCTCAGCCTCCTGAGAAATTTGAATTATAGGTATGTTCTACCATGCCCAGATAATTTTTTATAGAGTCAGACCCTTGCTATGTTGTCCACGCTGATTTCAAACTTCTGACCTCAGATGATCCTCCAGTCTCAGCCTCCCAAAGTGCTGGGATTAAAGGCCTGACCTACTGTACCCAGCCCTCTTATGATTGTTTTCTAAATATTGTAGAGTTTTACATTTTACACTTAAGACCATGATCCATTTTGAGTTAATTATTTCATAACATATGAGACTTAGGTCACAATTCTTTTATTTCCCTGCTCCCTATAGGGTCTAATTGCTCCAGCATTAGCATTGATAGCAATTGCTTTAAACCTATATAACTTGGGGAAGACTGACATCATTACTGTGTTGGACCTTTCAATCCATGAACATAGTTTTCCTCTTCATTTATTTGGATCTTTACTTTCTTTTGTCAGAGTTGTGTTGAGTTATTTTTCTGAGAAGAGTCTGACTTCGTTGCACCAGCTAGAGTGCAGTGGTGGTGTCTTAGCTCACTGCAAATTCAGACTTCTGTGCTCAAGTGATCCTTTTGCCACAACCTCCTTAGTGGCTGGGATTAAAGGCTTGTGCCACTATGCCCAGTTTGTTTTTTTTTCTATTTTTGGTAGAGACAAGGTCTTACTTTTGCTCAGGCTAGTTTGGAACTCTTGACCTCAAGTGATGCACTCTTCTTGGCCTCCCAGAGTGCTAGCATTTCAGGCAGTAAGCCTCTATGTCTGAACAATGTTGTGTAGTTATTACCATACAAATGCTGCCTATTTGATAGATTGACATCTTGGAACTCCATTGTTGAGTGTTTGTAAATGGTATTGCATTTAAATTTTTAGGATTCATGTGTTCATTGCTGTCATATAGAAATAAGGTTGATATTTTTATCTGGTATCTTGTTATCTTGTGAATTTTCTGAACTCAGGTTCTAGTTCTAGGAGATTTTCTTGTAGATTCCCAGGGATCCTTTATGGAGACGATTGTATTGAAATAAGGACAGTTTTATTTCTTTCCTTCCAATCTGTGTGCTTTTTATTTCTCTTTTCTTGACTATTGCACTGGCTAGAATTTCCAGCAATGTATGAATAAGAGTGCTGCATATGGATATACTTGCTATGCTTCTATCTAACAGGGACAATGTTCAGTCTTCACCATTAAGTATAATTGTAGCTGTAGGTGCTTTGCACATGCTCTTATTCAAGTTGAAAACTTTAGCTCTATACCCAGCTGTTCTGAGATTTTTCAACATGAATGAGTATGGAAATTTGTCAGAAGCTTTTCCTGCATTGATTGATATGTTTTCTTTTGTCTGTTAATATGTTGTGTTGTATTGATTGATTTGCAAATAACCAACACCTCATTCCTGAAGTAAATAAGTTATCTGCAAATAAGTGCAGTTGTGTGTCTTTCCTTAAGATATGCCTTTTATTTTCCTCATTGACTTATTTCACTAACTAGAATGGTATAGGTTGTCATAGTGTATAGTTCTTTTTAGGTACTGTTGAGTTCTATTTCCTAATTTTTAAAAATGGCAGCATATATTCCTGAAGGATATTTGCTTACAGCTTCTTTTTCTAATACTGTTTTTCTCCAGTTTTGATATCAGAGTAAAACCAGTATTGTAAGTGGAATTGGGAAGTATGCTCTCACTTTTTATTTTCTGGAAGAGATTGTACAGAGCTGATGCTAATTATTTTAATAAAAATGTTTGTTAGAAATATTCACTGGAAACATCTGGGCCTGGATATTTCATTTTGGGGTGTTTTAAAATTATTGACTCAATTTATTTCATAAGTATAAGATATTTAAATCATTCATTTCATATTGGAATGGTGGTAGCAGTTTGTGGTTTTTGAGAAATTGGTCCATTTCTTCATATTTGTCAGACTGATGTGTATAGAATCGTTCTTAATAGCCTCTTCGTATTATTTTGAAGGCTGTGGTGTCAGTAATGTTTTTCTCTATGTCACTCATAATGTCAGTAATTGTCATTATTTGTCTTTTTTTATTTTCAGTTTTGCTACAGGCATATCAACTTTATTGATCATTTAGAAAACCAGATCTTTATTGATCTTTGTTGGTTTTTGTTTCAATATTATTTATTTCTACCTTGGTCTTTATTATGTACATCCTTGTATTTTCTGTAGGTTTACTTACTCCCTTTTTTCTAGATTCTTCAGGTGAGAGTTTAGATTATTGATTGGGGAGGCTTCTTCTTTTCTAATGTATATTTCAGAGCTGTAAATTTCCTGCAAGTAATGCTTTACTGGTGTTTCATACAATTTGATATGTTGTATTTTCATTTTTGTTCAGTTTAATGTACTTTT
The DNA here is from genome assembly GCA_963574575.1 of Galagoides demidoff. Classification (NCBI taxonomy): domain Eukaryota; kingdom Metazoa; phylum Chordata; class Mammalia; order Primates; family Galagidae; genus Galagoides; species Galagoides demidoff. Next base: position 15,385 of record CAUYQV010020194.1, on the reverse strand, counting down.
TAATTTCCCCTGAGATTTCATCCTTTGCTCATAATTTATTTAAAAGTGTGTTGATTAGTTTCTGTTGTAGATTTTCCTGTTATCTTACTTTCATGATTTCTAGCTTGATTCAATTGCTATAAGATATCACAATATTTGTACTTTAAAATTGTTAGGGGATTGTTTTGCAGTCAATATATAGTCTATCTTATTATATAATCCATGGGCACTTTAAAAGAAGGTATATTCTGCTGTTAGTTGCTGTGTTACAAAAATATTGGCTAAATCTTGTTGGTTGTGGGTATTGCTGAGATTTTCTACAGCCTGGCTGATTTTCTGTCTAGTTATTCTAACATTTATTTGGAAAGAGTGTTAAAGTGCCCAACTATAATGATGGATTTGCTTTCAGCTTTATCATGTTTTGTTTAATATATTTTTCATTTGAAAGTAGCACATGAAAAATAATATATCAAGTAAACATTAATCAAAGAAAAACAGAAATGGCTATATTAAAATCAGGCAAAGTGGACTTCAAAAGAAAAAAATTACCAGAGATGGAACCCATTATACAATGATAAAAGGGCCAATCCACCAAGAAGACCTAATTATACCAAATGTGTTATTTATCAGTCAAAATAGCAGGAAAATGCATGAAGCCTAAATTATTGTATTGTAAGTGAGTTTCTTGGGAAAGCATATACTTGGATCATGTTTTTAAATCTATTTTGCCAAACTCTCTTTTTTAATTGGTGTTGACCATTTACATTTAGTACAATTATCGATAGGTTAAACCTTATATCCATTTTATTTTATTTTTCCTGTTTGTTGTCTTCATTTTTGCTTCTTTGGCTTTCTTTTTTTCTGCTTTATTGTGGGTAATTTGAACATTGTTACACCAACCAAAATACAGCATCTTAAATCAATAATGATTTATTTAACTCATGATTCTATGGTTTGGCAGTTGTGCCTGATCTCTGCTGATTTGGGTTCTTCCGGTCTTTGCAAGGTTCAATTTTTTATTTATAGTCAACTGCTGCTTACTGGTGAGCTGACTGGTGACTCAGTGATCTACGATAGCCTCCCCCACGTATCAGATGGGTGGCTTGCTGTTTTCTGGAGCTATGAACCATGATGGTGATTATACCACCATCTCTCATTCTATAGCAGTTTAATCTGGACTTGATTACCTGGTGGAAGAGCAGGATTTTAAGGGAGAGTGTAAAAGCATTGTTCACCATGCCTGGACACTGTTATAATACTATTTCTGAAAAATTCTACTGATCAGAACAAGCTACAAGCCTATCCAAGTTCAAAGGATGAAGAAATGAATACCATCTTTGGCAGGAGAAGTTGCGAAGTCACATGTAAAACATGTACCTATATAAAGGAGTTGCAAATTATGTCATTTTATATAATCTATCCATGGCTCCACATATTTCTACATCTTATAAACTCAGTTATATTAGAAAACATTTGAGTAGTTTAAAAAACATTAAGCATGGTGTTATTAATTAGGAAAACTCAAGTAGATAAAGTGAGGAATATTTAGAAGAAATACATGGGCATAGGAGTAAGAAAATAAATTCTGCCAGAGAGAAGACTTTTTTTTAAATGTAAGATCTAAGAGCAACTTACTGTCTCAGCAAAAATCAGAGTCAAATATGCCCGAATCAAAAGATTCAAAAGATGTAGTGCTGGTATCCTCTCTAAATATTAGTACAAATATAAAGAATCACACCAGATAGAACACATCACTTTTAGATCAGAGAATAAAGAAATATAAATTGACAGTGGAGTTTTTTTCTTTTTCTTTTCTTTTTTAATTGAATCTGGATTGTACTGGAGTTGACTAGAGAAAAACAACATAATTTAAGCTACAGTTTAAATCAAGAGAGAGCTTGAATACAGAGCAACTGGGCACTGATGGCTAGCGGAGTGCGAGCCAGCCTGTTTCTGTGGTGGCCCTAGGCCCTGTGGCCTTGAGAGCCAGCTGTGTGCTAGGAACAGTCTGGATCCCGGGGCTCCTGGGGCTGCCCTGGCACTGGGCAGGCCTGAAGCCTGGGGCACCAGGGTGGGTCTGGAGGTTCAGTTTAAAGATATCCTACAGTTTAAAGCTACATACAGTTTAAAGCTGTATGTAGTTTGCAGCTGTGGGGGCCTGTTAGGTGCTGAGATTTATGTGGATGGCCAGTTTGGGGGTTCTGAGGCAAGTCTTATACTCATTTCTCTCTCCTTTCCCCAAGCAGAGGGTATCTCTGCTAGGGTTGGGGAAAGGGTAAGGCAAGTCATGGACAGTTGTCCTTCCTGCCCTGGGCAAGGTGTCTTTTCTTATTTCTTTGCTACCTACAGGCACCGTGATCCCTCACCTGGTTTCCTCAGATCTTATTAAGGTATTTTTATGTTGGAATTAATGTTTCGGGGGAGGGGGGAGAGACAAGTGCTAGAGAGACCTATTCTGACAGTTTGCTCCATTGGGAGGTTTTTAAATACTGCTCCACTCTCCTTATTTGTTACTGATCTGTCCAGGCTTTCCATTTCATCCTGATTCAATTTTAATAGTTAAATGTTTCCAGGAAATTATCCATTTCTGCTAAGTTATCCAATCTGTTGACATATAATTGCTCATTAATAAGCTCTTCTGATATTTTTTATGTTTGAGATGTTTATTGCAATTTCCCCACTTTATGATTTATGGCTTTTCCTTTAAAAAAAATTTCAAATTATTACTAGTGTAGATATGATTTGGTAACATTGTTTGTGTTTGTAAGGAAAAGTCCTGCTCTGGTTATGATCTCTACAGAGGAAATGTGCCATTTATCCTTACATTGTATCTGTTAGCTGGGAACTTACCAGACCCTTTCCCATCCTCCCCTCTTCTTGACTTTATTTATTCTTTTTCAATTGATTCATTTTATTTAATATACCTGCATATACACGTTTTTCTATTTTATTTAGTATGTTGTGTCTTTTTTTTTAATTAAATCATAGCTGTGTACATTAATACGTCATGGGGTACGGTGTGCTGCTTTTACATACAATTTTCATCAAACTGGTTAACATACCCTTCATGTCATTTTCATAGTTAGTGTTAAGACCTTTATATTCTACATTTAGAAAGATTCACATGTATCCTTATAAGATGAACCATAGGGGCGATCCCACCAATCACCCTCCCTCCACCGATCCTCCCCCCTCTCTTCCCTTCCCTCTCCCCTTTACCCATATTCATGGGCTATAATTGGGTTATAGCTTTCCTATGAAAGTTATAGCCCATATCACAAAATCCCAAAACCAGAGATGCTGGTGTGGATGTGGAGAAAAGGGAACACTTCTACACTGCTGGTGGGATTGCAAACTAATATGTTGCTTTTGGAAAGGCATCTGGAGAACACTTAGAGAACTAAAAATAGACCTGCCATTTGATCCTACAATTCCTCTACTAGGTATATATCCAGAAGACCAAAAATCACACTACAACAAGGATATTTGTACTAGAATGTTTATTGCAGCCAAATTCATAACTGCTAGGTCATGAAAGAAGCTGAAGTGCCCATTGATCCATGAATGGATTAATAAATTGTGGTATATGTACACCATGGAATACTATGCAGCCTTAAAGAAGGATAGAGACTTTACCTCCTTCATGTTTACATGGATGGAGCTGGAAAATACTCCTCTTCTTGAATTTAATTGACTTTTTCTCTCATTCATGCATGCTGTTGTCAATCTACAAGTTTCAACTTAGTTTTGAGGATGTGTGATGCTTGGTTGAGTCATCTCCCTTTTCCATAGTCTAGATTAAGTTTTGTTGTTTTTTTTGTTAATTTCTCCATAAACCAGCTCTTATTTTTGTTTATTTTTGGTGTATTTTCTCTTCTCTGTTTGATTTATTTATGTTACGATCTTTATTATTTCTTTACTTCTGCTAATTTTCAGTTTAGTTCTTCTTTTTCTGGTTATTTGAGGTATAGTGTTTGGTTTCTTTATTTGAGATCATTTTCTTTTTAAAAAGCAGGTGTTCATAGAGACACTCTTCCTTCTTATAACTGCTTCGATGCAGGTAGGGTGTGTTTCCACTTTTGTTAGCCTCAACATTAAATTTCTCTTCTGATTTTTTTATTTGGCTCATTGGTCGTTCAGAACTGAGTTGTTTAATTTCCATATATTTTGTGAATTGTCCAGTTTTCCTCTGGTTATTGATTTCTAGTTTCAGACCATGATGGTCAGAAAAGGATTCTTGATATGGTTCTGGCTTTTTAAATTTGTGAAGTCTTGCTTTGTATCCTAACATATGATCTGTTCTATAGAAAAAAATTTTTTTTTTTTGAGACAGAGTTTCACTATGTAACTCTTGGTAGAGTGCTATGGTATCACAGCTCACTGCAACCTCAAACGCTTGGGCTTAAGCGATTCTCTTGCCTCAGCCTCCCAAGTAGCTGGGACTACAGGTGCCTGACACAACAGCCATTTTTCTGTTGCAGTTGTCATTGTTGTTTAGCTGGCCTGGGCCAGGTTTGAACTTGTCAGGCTGGGTGAATATGGCTGGCATGGTAACAACTGTGCTATGGGTGCCGAGTCTATTCTATAGAATGTTTTATGCATGCTTGAGATGGCTGTGTAGTCAGCCACTGTTAGGTGGAATGTCCTATATATGCCTGTAATGTCTATATAGTTAAAGTATAGTTAAAGTTCAAAGTGTTCTTAGTGATTGTTTATCTGTATGTTCTATCCATTGTTGAAAGAGGAATATACTGGAGTCTTTTACCATTATTGTATTGCTGTTAGACATATCAATCTTTGCTTTGTATATTAGTAATTAGGTACTCTAATATTGGGTGCATATATATTTACAATTATTATACTTATATCCTTTGGTAAATTTACTTCTTTATCATTATACAATGACTATCTTTGTGTACACTTTTTGAATTAAAGTCTATTTTTCTACATATAACTACCCCTGCTCTCTTTTGACCCCATTTCTTCACTTTCAACCTATGTGTATTCTTAAAATTTAACGAATCTCTTGTATTTAGCATGTAATTGTATATATTTTTAATCCATCAGCCACTCCTCAGGTGGGGAAGACAAAGAGATGTAATTCAAAGGGTAAAGAATTGTGTAAGTATGTAGGGTGAATAAGTTTAGAGATCTAATGTACACCATGAGAGCTATAGAGTATCAGAATTAGATATTAGAATAGAATATCAGGTACTCTTAGCACAAAAAAAGAGGGATAAATACGTGAGATGGTGGCTTTGTTAATTTGTGTGACTATAGTATAGGAAAATATCACGCAGTACACTTTAAATATGTAAAAGATTTTAAAAAACATTATAACATGTACCTCCATATGATAAAGATAATATTGACGAAAATTAAAATACTCCCTCCATAATTAACTAGTATATTCCATGAGAGTTTCACCCATAAGATTCCAATTATACTATATAATGGATTAAGAACTTAAAGAAATGTATGGGATAGAGAATTTCCTATATATTTCACCACTACCCCCAACTTAGTGAAAGTGCCTTTTAAGAATAGTACTTAGAGGAATTGAGAATGTTTGAGAAGTGGTTGACTGACCTTTACTACACAGCTTGATGCTAATAACCTATATGACTCTATAGATCTTCTCTTGGGTGCAATATTGGAAAATGTTGCTTTGGGAGAGCTTGATACTGCAGGACAGTTCTCCAGGTGGCCTGGAATGAACCTTGTTCTTACCTCATTTTTGCTTGTACTTCTCAAGAATAACTATAGAAATTGCCAGGAATGCAATATCCTGATATAGAGAGGAACTTGCTGAAATAGCTTGGGCCTTATTCCTTCCCTCCTAGGGAATGCTAACACTTAGAGAGGAATTGCTCAGGACAGCCAGGATTTATTCTTCTCTCCCCTAGAATCTGGATATCTTTCAAAACTTTGCCCAATAAGTCATGTAACATTGAAGTATATGACCCCAGAGCGACTCCATTAGAGAGTCCCTTAGGTATAGTGCAAAGTAGGTCATATGTCCTGGGCAGATATCTTGAGCCTTGGGAAACAAACTCACAACAGATCTGAAAATTCTTCTGTTCCTTGATGCCTATATGAAAGTAAGAACCTGCCTGGTATAACTTGTTGTGTGTGAGTTTGTCCCACTGGACTTAGAGAAATAGACATCCAGTGCATGGGAAATCTAAACGGTAGCCCAGCATGTTGTATACAGAAGTTTTTGGACTCCTGTTTCTAATGGTTGGCATAGTTATGATCTTTGCTATTTTACACAAAGTAGAAGAATACTTCCTTGGGATTGGTAATTAATGAAATTTCTTTTCAGATATATAGTCTCTGAATTAAAGGATAGACATAAATACCTAAAGAATATTTAGTGACCAGTTAGTAAGAGGCAAAGAGGAAGACAAAGGATTTTTGCTATTTGACTCTGAGATTTTCAACTGTGTTTCCTAAGAAATTGAAAGTGCCATTGACAGAAATAGATGAGTCAAAACTGAAGTAGGTTTAATAAAATATCGAAGAGGGGAATTTGAAATGAGCTGAAGAAAGATGGTTAGGGTAATACAATGGAAACTGATGTCAGACCTGGACCACTGCATATATATGACAAATATTATGAATGATTTCCAAAAAAAAACTAAAAAGTTTCATAGCTAATGGGATTTGAAGTTGTATTCCAAGAGGCTGTGTGAGAAAGGTTGATTAGGAATTAGCAGAAAGCAATAATTACAGGCTTCATTTTACAGAAATTTGGCAAGGAAAAAGAAAGAGTAAATAGAAGTTCAAAGGGGTCACAATCTTGAGAGGAGGTTTTTGTTGTTTTTGTTTTCAGTTTAGGGAAATACAATGTTTTGTGTGTCAATAATCAATCAAAGAAAAGATAAGTAGAGAGGGTGATGCCTAAATTGTAAGAGGGTAATTTATAGAAAGTGGTTCTGGAGCCTCTGGGACAAAATGACACAGGTAGAACTAAACCCTGAGATAAAAGAGGGACACACATCTTTTAATTAATAATGGAAACAAAAACAATAGAGATTAATGAAAAGGCATTTTGAAGTGAAAGGGAAGGGGGTTGATATAATATATATTATCCCCTTAATCTTTGAACAAATATTTATCGTGATTTGGCTGCCAGGAAATGAAGCCATCACAGAGGAAAGAAAAGTAAAGAGAGAGTGCCTGAGTTTAATGACATTTATAAGATAGTTACTAGAGTGAGATTCCAAGTTATGAGGCAACACATCCCATATTTTGCTTGAGATAGCTTGAGTTCAAAATCTGTCACTTGCAACATGACCTCATCTACTGTAGCCACTATTTTCTCCTTTCTTATTTAGTTGAAGTTCACCATGGCTATGGCCATGTCCTGCCCCACCATCTCCAAGTGTACTTCTCAAACCAAAATTTTAAAGATCCCATCCTCTGCCATTACCACCCTCTGCTTTTTAAGCTCAATTCTTCCAACATATTTACTTCCTCCAAATTTATATCTTGTTGGGTTTAACCCATTTCCTTTATATGCCACCATTCTGAGCAATCTAGATTTCATGGTCTAACACAGAAAGTTCTTCTTTATACAGATTATTTTCTGTTTTGCTCTTCTCTCCCACTCAAATGAAATACCAACCCTAGCTAAACCCAATCATTTGTCTGCTCCATGTTGCTCATTCATTTAAGATTAGAACACCAAAAGATGATTAAAGACTCTCCTTGAGAAGGTAAAGGTTGAGAGTTCTGAGCTTCATAGCAAAGCTACTGGTATTCCCTGATTTTTTTACAGCCTCTGAAGCTAATATCTCCAGGCGATGTCCTATAAGCTAGTCAGACAAATTATTCCCTGTAGAATATCATCATATTGTTTTCCCTGTAGAGTATTCTTCCCTGTAGAATATCATATTGGTTTTCAGAATTCTGGGAGCTTAATGAGGGAAGAGGTGAGCATCAAAATCTAAGTATGAGCATTTTCACGCAGTCCCCCTGCCGACTGAACAAGCCTCACCTGCTCTTGGTTTCTTCCCATGTGGAGACCTTCTATTTTACCTTTTCAGAAAAGCTCCCAGATTCTTTTGGGATAGGAATGGACAGTTGTCCAACTGTGCAGAACAAAAGAGAGGATCTGGAGCTGAACTTCTCGAACATATTTTTAGATAATTCTATTGAGATTAGCCACATATTTATCTCCATTTCCAGGGATAATAAAGCCACCAATTTTTGAGCCTTCTGGGAGTTCAGAAAGAAAAATTAGGTTGATTTTAAGTGTAGTTGTTTTAAGAGGGAACAGATAAATCCATGTTTCCACTGACGATCTTATGTAGAAATGACCCCATTCTTGAAGTACTAGAAATATCCATTCTTCCCTACACATTTTCTCTTTAGTTAGTTAATAAACCTGCCCAAGGTAAGAGACAACCTCCTTCATGGCTGATGGAAACTTGCCCAAGCACTACAAAAGGGCACTTGCCCATTCCTACAGGGGAAACATTTCAGAGTGTCCCCACGCAACTAATTCAATTAAATGTCTTATTCATCAGTATGACAGGGAATACCCTTGGCCATTTTACATACTTTATTTCCTTCATTTTTCAAAAATATTCCTACAGATTATTTCATCATGAAAACAGTGAAGTTCTGAGAAGGTACTTTCTTCAAAACAAAAGGCTAGTATATAGCTGATCTAAATGCAAACCTTTCTACTCAGCTTCTTTCCCATTTTTTGATTGATATCTAAGAGCTATTTGGACATGACAGATCCTTCTGCTGTTCCATAAAGAAAAACACTTTTTTCCCCATACATATGTGTACATAAACACATACATAGACTTGTTCGGTAAATGATTTGAGAGTAATTTGAAAAGACATCAAGCCTCTTTATCTCTAAATAATTCACATATTTCCTAAGTACAAGTAAAATCTACAATATAGTTATTGAATCAGAATAGGTTACAATGATGCAGCATTATTAAATAATCCATAGTAGAAATTCACATTCCATCAATTGTCTCAGTAACATGCTTTATGGTTTTATTTTTCCCAGTCTGAGATGCAATCCTGCATTATACATTCCAGTTAGTTGTCATCTAGCCCTTGTTTTCTTTATGCTGAAACAGATCTACAAACTTTGTTCATCTTTCTTGCCCAGACATTTTTCAAGAACACAAGCCAGGGTTTTTTTGGAAAATGTCCTAAATCTGAATTTATGCGATATTTTCTTGTGCTTAGATTCATGTTATACATTATTGGTAGGAATGCCAAAGGCATGAAGTTGTGTCATTCTTAATGTATCATACCAAAAGGCAGATGGTGCCAGTTTATGCCAAGTGATGTAAACTCACTTGGTTAAAGTGATAGCTATCTGATTTCTCTACTATAAAGTTGGTATTGAAATTTAAAATCCTTTGTGAAGAGATACACAACTAACAATCACTAAACTCTTTACATTCCTGGACAAAAATACTATATTTTATGTAACCTAAAATAGATAACGAAAACATCAGTTGAGTTTATATTTACATTTTTCTCATTTAAAAACTGTAATTTACCAACCTCTTTCCTGCCCTAAATAAATAAGGGCTGGGGAGTATGTGGATGGCAGAAAACTTGGCTCGGAAAGGGAAATGTTCTCCTACTTGTTGTAGTACTTCCTGTTGATGTTTGAAAATCGTGCCTTTTACATATGGTATTTTGCCTTGTACAATAAATATGAGCCTTTCTCTTCCCCTCTTTCACTTTCTTACTCATTTTTTCTTTCTTCACAGTGTGGACTTGTGGGTTTCTATTTAATTAAACTTCTTGGGGAGTTTTCGGCCATTATTTCTTCAAATACTTTTATAGTACCATGTTCCTTCTGTACTACTTCAACTCCAAGAACACAAATGTTTCATCTTTTGTTGTTGTCTCCTAAGTTTTTGAGGCTCTGTTTACACTTTAAAAACTTTTTTCTTCTCTGTTTATTATATTTCATAATTTCTATTTTTTGTAATCAAGCTTATTGGCTCTTTGTAGGGTTATTTACATTCTGCTATTGAGTCCATCCTTTCATTTCAGTTATTGCATTTTTCAGTCTCAAATTTCCATTCTAGTTTTCTTCATATATTTTTATTTGCTGAAATTTTCTATTTGTTTCATAAATGTTTGAAGTAGCTTATGTGAGCATTTTATAATAGCTTCCTTTAAAATCTTTTGATAATAATTGTTAATATTTGTGTTATCTTGGCTTTGGTATCTGCTGATTCTCTTTTCTGTGAGAGTTCACCTTTTCAAATCCCTTCAAATACTGAGTAATTTTGTATCGAATCCAGGATCTTTAAAATATTATGTTATAAGACTAAGAGTTTTATTTAATGATATGGAAAATGGTATTTCTGTTTTAGTGGGAAATCTGCCCTGTTACCTTTCAGGCTGGAATTTCCAGACCTGCTTCTGTGATTCTAAAGTCAGCTTAGATCCCAAAGCCTGGATAGAGCACTTCACATCTCTTTCCAGTATGCACCACACAGTGGACAGTTTGAGGCTGGGAAGTGGTTTTCTGTAGTTCAGTTCCCAAAGTCTTACATATGTCCTTTAGTATCATGGCACAGGTCAATATAGAGTTCATGAACCACTTGGTGGGGTCCTATAGCCCAGCTTCTCTCTCTTGTCATCTCCCTAGTACTCTTTGGTCCTCTGAAGCTCCCCTTCCAGGTTAGTCCCATCATGTTGGAACTATGGCCCCACTGGAGTGAAGAGAACTCTACTCCTTAGGGATTTTGGCTCCTGCGGGCTTCCTTTAAAGACTGTTGTTCTCTACTCTTAACCCCAAGGCTTTACTTGGGAATTGGGGTACAAGAAAGTAGAGAGGAAAAAAAAAGAAAAGTTGGATTTCTGCATTCCTTCTGAGTAGGTAAGAGTTTTTCCTTCCAGCTCTTTCTCTCAAAGCTTGGAGCTTGTTCTGTAGCACAGTACTTACTTTGGGTTTAAACCTGCACTAAATTTAGGGCAAAGAATTCTAGAGGGAAATAAGTGGTAAATGTGCTTACTTCATCTTGCATAGATCCAGCCTCCTGGGTCTTTTGGTGTGTGCCATTGCAAGGAGTTTAAGAAGAATAGGTGTTTATTAGAAGGGATGTGGAGGGCAAAAGTGCAAGGTCAAGAGTTGAGGCCATGGCCCTAAGCAGCCTGGGCAGAGACTTTTAAGCAACAGGAAGTAGGAGGACATCGGGGATGTACCTTTTGGTTTTAGAGTCTTCCAGAATATTTTTAAAAAATTCAAAGAGAGTTTGCAAAGTTATGGTCTATATAAAATTTTTAATACTATGTAGACTTAAAAAAAGATGGAGCCTTTACCTCTTTTATGTTTACATGGAAGGACCTGGAACATATTCTCCTGAGTAAAGTATCTCAAGAATGGAGGAAATAGTATCCAATGTACTCAGTACTTCTATGAAACCGACTTATATTTATTCACACTTTCTTATGAAAGATATAACACAACTATAGCCCAGGATGAAGGAGAGAAAAAGAGTGGGAAGGGAGGGGAGTGAGGAGGTTTGATAGAGGGAGGGTAAATGGTGGGACCACACCTATGGAGCATATTTCAAGAGTACAAGTCAAATCTGTCAAGTGTAGAACATAAATGTCTTAACACAATAATCAAGTAAATGAGGCAAAAGCTATGTTGATTGGTTTGATGTAAGCATGCCAGATTGTATAAAAAAATCATTACATTGTACCCCACATATGCATAAATGTATTCGTGATCTATGTGTATATGACTTAATAAAAAATAAATAAAATAAAAATACAACTAGCAATAATCTAATTTTGTTATTAAAAACAAATATGAGGCCTGATATGAATGTGTACGGTGTGCCAAATAGCTGTCTTACCTGTGTTCCCTCTCACTGTGCCTGGTTCATCTGGCATAACTAGTTGCTTTATTTGGAGACTGGTGAGAAGCTATGAAAGATTTTAAGCAGTGAATCTGCATTGTGGAAGAAATTTTGTTGGCACGTGGGTTGTGCACTGAAGAGAGAAAGAGTAGATGTGGAAAGATCAGTTAGGAGGATAATTGAGTGATCTAGACAGAGGTAGGCAGAATAATGTCCACTTCAAGATAACTAAGTCTTAGTCCCTGGAGTCAGTGAATATTTTACTTGGACAAAGGGACATTGCCAATGTGATTACATGAAGGACCTTGGAATATTGAGATTAACCTGGAATTTCTCGTGGTCCAATCTAACAACATGGTCCTTTCATAGTAGAGAACGTCTCTTAGCTATTGTCAGGGAATGTGAGGACAGATGCTAGATGAAGAGAGATGTTATGTAGCTGGTTTTGAAGACTGAGGAAGTGGACCATAAGGAAGCAGTTCAGGTGCCTTCTTGAAGGTGAAAAAGACAAATAAATGGGTTTTCCTTTGGAGCTTATAGAAAGAAAACACGACCCTACTGATATCCTGGTTTTAGCTCCTTGAGAACCCTGTTAGGTTTCTAACCACAGAATGGTAAGGAAATAAATTTTTGTTATTGTGAGCCATTAAGTTTGTGCTCATTTGTTACAACAGCAATAGAAAAATGTTATTAGTAATATATAGGCATGTGCTAATGGCAACCTAAACAAAGCTATTATCACTTAAATGGGCAAAAGTGGACTGATTCAAAAGATACTTTGGCAGTAAAAATGGTGAAACTTAGTGATAGAAAATGCTTAAGAGGTGGAAAGAGGATAGTGAAGAGTGAGAAGATTGAAAGAGTTTCTCATAGATTTGGCTTGAGCAATATTTTGGTACTAAGAAGTGAGGTACTGCTATAAGACACACCTAAAATGTGGAAATAGCTTGGAACTTGGTGATGGGTAAGGCTAGAAAATTTTTAGAGAGAATATTTGAAAAAGACTATATTTCTTTGGTGGTGGTGTCATTATCTTTGATTTTCCATGAGAGAAGTTTGGTTTTACATGTGCTGAGTTTGAAAAACCTGAGGTCATCCTACAGGAGTAGGTAGCTGAATCAGATCTATAGATTTAGACCTCAGGAGAAAGCCTGCAGGGACAGAGTTATCATTTGGGGAGTAATCAATATATACATATAACTTACATGTATTTCAGTGAGTTGTAGCAAGGGGAAGACAGTCTATATAAATAGAACTGTTAGAAATACCAGTAACCTCTGTAAATTGACCACTCAAGGAACTGTAACAACCTGATCAACATACAGAGGTGGTCAACTGTGCTGATACATACATATGGTACACGTTTGGTCTATGAAAATTAGGTCAACTTAAGGGGATGGTCAATGTAGGGAGGTGGACAACTACAGAAGTCCTACTATACTTGGCTATGAAGGATATAAGAGATATGGTGGTGTTTGGGAAAGGATGTGGGTCTTGGCGAATGTACTGAATATGTTTGAATATTGATTTAAAGGACTAGTATGAGAGAGGATCTAGTGGCAACAGAGGGAGAAGGTGATTAATTGAATCACCTTACAGAGGTAGAATTGATTAAAATTTGGAACAGAAGGAAATGCTACTCTTGTTTATGAAGGGTTATTCTCTTCAGTTGCAGAAGGTGGAAAGAAAAAATGATGGTATGGACTAATTAGCAAGAGAAGCAGTAGATTTTGTTACTGTGAGCCTGGCTCCAGAAGGGGACAAAGCTATTGTAACTCATGTATATAAATGTGGACCGTATAGCCACTTGCAAGTTATGTGATTATGGGCAAATTATTTGATTTTTGTGCAATTTAGTTTCCTCTTCTGTAACATGCTGACATTAATGTTAATTTGCAGATTAACTGAGTTATAACCTTGGGAAGTACTTGGATCAATGTCATTCAGAAAAAGCACAATGTTTACTATTGTTATGTGGGATTATCATTTTAAATTAACTTTTTTTTTTGCAATTTTATGATAAATTTCCCAATCTAGCCTTTAGTGTTTCAAGGTACAAGAATATTCTTGTACAAAATTGTGAAGATACAGACACAATCATGTTCTTTTTTTTTATTATTAATTGATCTCTGTATACATTGATGCAACGGTACAAACACAAGCATATTCTGAGAGTATTCTTGGGCACTGTGTTGGGAGCCAGTAAGATTTGTGTTTACTCTTGGGTAACCAATTTTGTATCTGTTTGAAAATTGGGAATATACTAACTTCTACAAAATTCATCTTCAAAACTGATAGATCTGGCTTATGTGATTCCTTAGCTTGTTTCTAAATCTAACAGCTAAGATTTTATCTCATGTTCAAATCTATTGTGTTAAATGGTAAAATACATAATTGGTAAAGTAGAATACATGGTATGACATTATACGAACTGATTTCCGCCTTCATTTTCAAACACAGTTACTCCATATTCTTTAAGTTTGATGCATATTATTATGCAAACTTCTGAACGGCTCTTTCCTTAGGTTTAGATGCATATTCTACTTTGATATGATTACAATGCCATATATTATTTATTATGTTCCAGCAAGTTATTTCATGCTGGGTGAAAAGTTGAAGTGAATAGAATTCCTTCTGAAATAAGAAGGCAGACAAAACCAGGATATATAAATAGGCAGTTCAGGAAATTATTTCTATAATAAGTGAAGTTTTATTCTTTTATTGTTTTACTAATTCATTCATTTAGTAAATATTTTGGTCAAACTGTGTTATCTCACTTTGACAGAAATGGGGAAAGGTCTATTGATCCCAATTACTATTATAATGCTTGTAATTGTTAAGGATGAAGACTTCATACTATTCTGTACATTTATTATTACATTTAATATCTGTCACAGTGAAGGGTGGATACAGTGGCTCATGCCTATAATCCTGGCACTTGGGAGACTGAGGTCAGAGAGTTGTTTGAGGCCAAGAGTTTAAGACCTGTTTTGACAATACAGTGAGACACCATCTCTATAAAAAAGTAAAAGAAATTAGCCAGCAATGGTGGTGGGCACCTATAATCCTTGTTACTCAGGAGACTGAGGCAGGAGTGTCACTTGAGCCCAGGAGTCTGACGTTACAGGGAGCTATGATTGCACCACTACTCCAGCCTGGGTAACAGAGTGATACCCTGTCTCTAAATGAATGAATCAATAAGTAAATGAAAATATCATAGGACAATGAAGTAGTTATTGCCTTAGGACAATTCCTTGAGCCTAGTAAACATTCAGTAAATGTTTGCTATGGACTATTACAAGATACTTATTGTCCTTTGAAACCTGAAAATCAAGGATATAACAATCCTAGTCTGGGCTCTGTTACTAACTGACACTGAGTAAGTTGGTTAAGATTTTTGGACTTTGGCCAGGCGTTGTGGCGGGCGCCTGTGGTCTCAGCTACTTGGGAGGCAGAGGCAGGAGACTCGCTTGAGCCCAGGAGTTGGAGGTTGCTATGAGCTGTGATGCCATAGCACTCTACCCAGGGGGATAGCT
>CAUYQV010020191.1:0-60830 GCA_963574575.1 Galagoides demidoff | reverse complement strand
TTTCATAATGGGCCATGTCTGCCTTTGCCATATCTT
This sequence comes from Galagoides demidoff, assembly GCA_963574575.1. Taxonomy (NCBI): domain Eukaryota; kingdom Metazoa; phylum Chordata; class Mammalia; order Primates; family Galagidae; genus Galagoides; species Galagoides demidoff. Next base: position 60,794 of record CAUYQV010020191.1, on the reverse strand, counting down.
CAAATTTTCCTTTCTCTTTAGCAGACATGGTCTTCCACCTCTCTGAGCACTTCTTAGAAAACTCTGAGAAGTTGACTGAAGCATCTGGGTGCTTTTTCTTGTGCTCCTCCCGACAAGTTTGCACAAAGAATGCGTATGATGACATTTTGCCTCTCGGCTTCTTAGGATCTCCTTTGCCCGTGTTTAGTTATTTTTCCTCAGCGAGGCACAGAGTCGCCCAGTGCCCATCCGGCTCTCACTTGCCCCGGAGCTATCTCTATGGAGCTCAATGTACTGCAATGTCTGTCTGTTTTTCCTTTCACTTTCTCCTGCTCTTAAAGTTACTGTGCCTATGATCCAAGGAGTTGAAAGTATCCTTTTGGTAAAGTACTAACAAGAAGGGAAAAGTGAAGAGCAAGAAGGGATAAAAGCTGGGCAGCACCTGTGGCTCAAAGGAGTAGGGCGCCAGCCCCATAGCTGGAGGTGGTGGGTTTAACCCCCAGCCCCAGCCAAAAACTACAAAAAAAGGGATAAAAGCTAAAAGAAAAGAAAAAGGAAAGAGGGGGAGTCAAAGGGAAAATTGACGAAAAGAAGAGAGGGACAAAAAGAGAAAGGAGGGAATAAGAATGGTGTGCAGTAAGGTACTTTGACCCACACCCACAAATCCCAACCTCGATGGGACTGGGTTGGGTGGTTCCCTCAAGGTTTGGAGCTCTTTGCCAGCCTGAGGAGACAAAAGATCCCACTCCTACCAATAGAGAAGAAAAACAAAAATACTATAAGTCAAAGTAAAACAACCTTAAGGGGTATAATGGGGCGGGGGGGGGGGGAGAATAACAGGTAAAGAAAACTAGAAAAAAAATGAAACCCTTATTATTAAAGAAGGAAACAATGAAAATTAATAATTACACAAGAAAAAAGAAGAAGAAAAAGAAAAATCTAGGGGGAAAATGTGATATATCTTTATCTCTCTCTCTCTACATATATATATATAGTAATCTCTTATATACTAGAGATGCTAATCACATAATGTGATAATCATGAGATGCTATCTTTCATATATCTTGCTGTATATTGCCTGGGCAACAGGTGATCTTCGGGAGTATGAGATGCTAATCACCACACTGATACAACTGCATAAGATGGAGACTGCCTTGCTGAGGAGACTGTGTCCCATCTTCCTTACTTGCCCTCAAACCCCACAGGTTTGGAAGTCTGAAGCTCTCCTTGGCCCACTTAATTGACATGCCTTGACCTTTACAAACTGTGTCCCTTGGCTACCCAGGGGCTTTCCTGGGTGTGCTGCTCAAATCTTCCCAGGAGTGGCTGCCCCACTTATCAGGTTCACCAGAAGTGGCCTCGCACTAGAACCCTGAAGGCCAAGCCTACGAGGCAGCCCCAGCCTGCAGCTAAACAATGAAAGCTCCACTCTGCCTGGGTGGCTCAGTCCTGGCCACTGGGCCTGTTCAAAATCACTTGCATACTCACCCAAGCTCTCCCAACATAACTTAACCAAGTCCCCAGGTTCAAAAACACTCCACAGAGCAGGCTTTCTCTTTCTGCAGTGTCCTGGCTGCAGCCAGCTGTACCACCGCCTCCACCCGAACGCAAGTACTTGCTGCTACTTCACTGCCCATCCTTGTCTTAGGGTCTTTAAGTGTCCTGCTGCCTCCCTAGGCCCCCAAGGGATGTTTCTTGGCAGAGCCCACAAATCAGAGATGCCTGGAGTCTTTTCTCCCCAGTTTCACCAGCCTGGCTGTAAAGACACTGTCTCTACTGTTTTTGATACTGTCTTGCTAGTTTGTAAGGTCAGAGGGAGATTAGCTCTCAGAGGGCCCTGTGTCCATCGGTGGTCTTCCATACTGTCTCCACCATCTTCTTCCTCCCCTAGTTGAGGAAGTCTTAATTTGAAATTCATGGGTGAACTTTATGAAGTCCCTAGAAATCACATGAAAAATTCTTTTGTTGTTTTTTTCTGGGAAGATGGTGGTTACATTTCTTAACATCCTCAAAGCAATTCTGTAAAAATCTGAGAACCAGTAAATGCAGTCACTTCCAATTCTGCAATTCTGTTTTGTAAAACTAGAGGTTCATCTAACAGAACTGTGTGACTAACTTACTATTAGGGACATGGGGGATCAACGACTGAAGACAAGTTCAAAGTTTTGTGCCTGCTAACTAGGAATTTATCAATGCAATTGACAGATTATTTTTAAATGAAAGAGAAGCACATTTAGTAGAGAATAATCAAGTAGAAATAAATGGACACGCTGACGCCTGTTTAAGATTCCAGCGCTGAGTCTGCTGAGTATGTAATCCAAATATTTGTCTACATCATGGCAGAAAAATGCTGAAATCCAGGGATGTATGCTGACTGGTGACTTGGAGTCTTGTATAAATTTTTTTTACAAAATGACACTTGAAATTTAGAACCATAAAATCTTATAACTGTAACTGGTCTGGCAATTATTTACTTAAACCCCCAATGTTATAATTAAGGGGAGAAAAAAACAACATGTCTCAGAAAAACTAAGGGACTACAAGGTCAGGTAGTTCAGGTCTCTGTCTACAAATTTAAGGGCCAAAAAAGGCCAAAAAATATAAAGTTTTCTAAAAATATTCAAATCTGTAATAAAGATACCACCTTCTGTTTTTTAGGAAAAAAAATGGTTTTGAAAAAGACTAGTCTTAAGGACATATAATATACAAAGGTGCACTTTGTTACGACATTGAAGCAGGAACCATAACACCACCTTTCAAGAGATTTAAAGTACAAATTTCCACGCTTAAGCACTCTCTGGGATGTTTTCACAGAATTTTTCACTTTGGTCCTCACAGTCTTAATTTACATCAGGAAACTTATGCAGATTCTTAAACTATAAAGAACAAAGAAACACATGGCTGGGTTACTTAGTGTTGGTGAATTAGGTCCCACAAGTCTGTTTCCTTCTTGATGCTGTCTTGCTAGCTTCTAAGGTCAGAGGGAGATTAGCTCTCAGAGGGCCCTGTGTCCATTCCTGGTCTTCCATACTGTCTCTGGTCCCTGATGAGAAGATTCAGTGTCTCAAAAGGGTCCGCCCACCCCACCCCACCCCCACCCAGTTCTCAGTCAGCAGGTCTTTAGCAAATATCTAAATTCTTCCACCGCTTCATTTTTTAAATCTATCCGACAAGGTTAGGGTAGGGTTGAGACAAGAAAAACTTGAAACTAATACAATTTAAAACACTTCCTGAAAAAACAAACTATACTTAATAATCTGAAAGTTTATGTAATTTTGACATGCAAGTTATATGCATGCACGTGTGTTTTCGTTTTTGGAGAGACTCAAATTAAATAAAATTTTGATTGGGGTGTTGCTGAAAGGAGTGGGGTGTCAGCTGGTATAACTTTGACTTTAAACCTTAAACCCAAACGCGGGCTTCATGTTCCAATTCATACTGAAACTTTATAATATATGGCCTTAGAGGAGAGGTATAATGATCTCTTGGGAGAGGTGAGATCCAATTAAAATTCAGTTTGCTCTCTTTAGGAAAGACATGAACAGTTATATATCCTTTGAGAGGGTCTTAAGAAATACACACCTGAGCTTTAAATGGCTACTCATTTGACTGTGAAGTTGAATTTCAATTCATCTGGGAGTCAGAGCACAAGAAAGAATTCAAACAACAACACTGTGATATTTCCTGGTGTGTTACCAGGGAGAAAAGAGCTCCTGGAAAATGAATGCCTTACACATTTGCAGATATTACCAACCACTTATAAAAACAAGGCTTTTGTTATGCGTAAAAGTCATTCCTTTTAGGGGAAGCCCAAGAGCCAAGAGTGAATTGAAATGGGGCTGACATTTCTATCACAAGATAAATTTTTTTTTTTTTTTAAATATCATGTTTAAGTTCTTTTAGTTAAAAAAAAGGAAAGGGGGGGAAGAAAAAAGAGAGAAAAGAAAAATCTATAATCATAACCAATTCCAGACACTTCATCCATAAAATAACTCCCTGGAAGACATTATACTTCTAAATACAAAAGCCATTAGCAGCCTTTTCTAATTCTCTTTTAGTTCCGTAAGGGAATTATTGACTATATTTCGCAATCCCACATATTGCTCTAAAAAGACAAAAATACATAAGAGTCTGAACAGAAAACACACAAGTGAATGCTTTTTATTTCATTTGTTCACCAACTGCTAAAATGAAACCTGCCAACAATAGATGACTCTCCCCACCCCCTCTTTACTTTGTGGTTCTTTTGCTTGCTGCTTTTATTTTTTCTTTTTTTCACAACAGAGTTTGATGTCTTTTTAAAAACATAAAAAGAAAAAGCTGCTACTGTATTGGCTTAGACCTACTCCATCCCACTGCCCCACTTTTCAATGTGAGACCACAGACAGATTGTTGAAATAAGATGGATGGGTTTATTATACATCCATATTTAGGTATAAATAGTACTCTATTGGGGGTGATTCCATTATATAGCTCATTTGTTTCTTCAACAAATTGGTTGAATAGCAATAGTAGGTAAGGCGATGTAAGCTCATGTACCAAATAAGGCCCGGGGGCCACATGTTGATTTTGTGAGGACCTTTTTTGCTTATCTGTCTGATATGAGGAAAAGTATGCCCAGACCTTTATTTATGTTTTGCTAATCAGGTCTCATTAGTTTTGTATATTTAATGTGTGGCTCAAGACAATTCTTATTCTTCCAATGTACAGTAGGAAAAAAAAAAAAGATTGGACCTTCCTGCCTTAAAGGCTTAATTTTTATTCATGAAAATGGTGTGTGACTTCAGGATTCAGGGGGCCAGAATCTTTCTATGTTGTATCTATACCATCTTCTAGAGCTTTGAGTCCTCTGCGTTTATCCAAGATAGACAGAAAAAAAATATTTGAGAAGGTGCACCTGTTTTTAACTGTCTTCAGTTCATACACTGTTGGAATTAACAAATGATATAACCACACCTAACTGCGAGAAGGTTGAGAAATGTTTTTCCCTGTGGGGCAGCAACGTTTCAGTGATAGCTTCACACTCTGGAAGGGGTCAGCTTCAACATTTGTAATAAGATACTGTGCTGGGCATTGTGGAATTTTCAAAAGCAGATCAAACTGGATCTTATCTTCCAAGAGAATACATTTGAGTGAATTTTTGCAAGACTTTTAATTCCTTATGCCAGGATCATTATTGATTCAGATGGTGTATAGGTGGTATTTCAGGACGCAAAGCCTGGTTTGGGGGATGTCCAAATTCACACTCTTATGTTCCCATCTTCTAATGACTTAACACAGGGACTCATGTCTCTTTATCCTAGAAGTTTCTATCATAGGGTAGAGCTCACACCAAATAATCAAGGAATTTGTATTTTACTAAACAGAATCTCTGTACCTATTGATCAATTGGAATCCAATTCCAATTCATGAAAAGCTGTGCTCCAAAACATAATTCCTTATAAATGAAAGCTTTTTATGAAAATAAGAGGTATCTATACTAAAATACTGATTTTTTAAGAAAATCTGAGTTTAATTGAAATAGGAATGCTAACAATAAATTATTAGAGTAGGTTAACATAGGAGGATAAGCGAAAAAAAAATCACTTAAAGAAAAGAGACCAATATGCTCAAAGCAGGTTAATGCAACACTCTAACCAGAATGTTCTATCATATTGTTCCTGTATGTGCACTCTAACTTGCAAAGCTGTCTGGTTTCACATAACCCACTCCCAACTTGTTGGGTTTTTCTCTGAATGAAATGATGTTTTTTTTTTCTGTGAAAATTCTCCCAAGTTTTAGGGGCAGAAATTCTAGCCACTCCTTGACTTAGAGCAGAAAAGGGATGGATTCTAGTAAGAAAAATAGTTCCTGTGTGTAAGCAACTTGAATATAAGGCAGAACCGGGGCGACCAACCTATAAGGTGTGTAGATGAAATTCCATCAGAGGATAGAAATTGCATGTCATTTTGCAAAAGAAGAGAACTTTTGGCTAAGCCCTTTAGAAACATGTAAAATTAATTGAGTTCATCAAGTGTAGAGAAAATAGGACATTGCCATTTGGAAGCATATGATTTATTTAGCTAGTCAACCAACAAATATGTTGAGTGCTTCCATGCAAGGAAGGGTATCAAATGCAGCATGGAAAAAGGACTGTAAGAATGTGCAAGATGGTATCTGCTCCCACGGAGGTCAGCAACTAAGAGCAACAGCAAAACAGAACCACAGGCATGCATGGGGCACCTACCGGTGCTTGGCAGCATGCTAAGTGATTTATTTGAATTATCTCATTTGGCATTCATACACGTAAGGCACTTAGCTAGGTGCCTAGCACAGAAAGGGTGTACAATAAGTGGAAGCTGTGATTTAAACACTAATTTTATGTGGAGGTTATTATCATTTCCGCCTTTAAAAATAAGGAAAACGAGGGATGATGAGGTTAAGGGGTGCTATGGACTATCTTAATCACCAAAAGTGGGGCCTTGGGGAGGTGAGTAGGTCTTCAGGGCTCACCTTCACAAATAGATTTGTATCCCTTCTCCTGCCCTATGAGGGTGAAGCTACAAGGTGCCATCTTGGAAGCAGAGAACGAGCCCTTATCAGACACTGAATCTGCTGCCACCTTGACCTTGGACTTGCAAGCCTCCAGAACTGTGAGCCATAGCTCTATGTTTATGAACTACCCTATCTAAGTTATTTTGTTACAGTGGCCCATGTGGACTGATAGAGGGTACATCTAAAGCCTCTTAGCTGGAGAAATGAAACATATACATGAGGAAAGTTCAATAACAATAAGAATATTTCATGAACATGGTGAACTGAATGCCTACCCAGAATTAGTGTCCTAATTTCCTACTCGACTTCCATCTAGCTACCTGTCTTAAGCAAAGCACATTGGGGGGCAGAGTGATAGATGGGGCCTGGTGGTTGCACACAGGCCTCTGAACTGCGTGAGTCAAGCTGAAGAAAGCCAGTGACGATCTGCTTACCATGCAGCAGGAATGATGAACCTAGGGGCAAGAATCAGAGCACCCTGCTTCTTAGAGAAGGTGTGGTTTGAGACATAAGGCTGTGAACACCTATAGGGCACTGTATGAACTCGATGATCTTGGCGGCACCTGCTAGTCTCCTTGGCTTTGGAGGAGATTGGAGGAGAGGCACAGGTGGGCCCAGGTCCTCTCAGCCCTTGAAGCTGGCCAAGCCTGTTGCAGCTTTATAGAGAAGTGACTTTCTTCTGATAGCTTAGCTGAGTAAGACAATTTTCCAGCAGGAACTTAAAGGGCTATAACTTCCTCCATTCCAGCAACTTAAGGGTCCCCAGAGCTCACTCAGGCAACTAGAATCAGGGACAGGCTATGAACATCACAAACATCCCCAGCAGCCCGATCGAAAAATAACCACCCCACACCAAGATGAATATTCTTCTAGCCAAACACAACTGCCAAAGATGACAGATAATGCCAACAAAGAATAATCAAAAGTGCACTGACAAAAATCAAAAAATAGTGTTAAAATAACTTTCCAGAGCTCATAAACATAGTTTTTAAAATTAAATAATTTAATCCACCGAAGAAAACAAAGAAGCAAGACAAGAAAGGCTCACACCACATGAGTTCACACATTTAGAAGGGAAATGCCAAATGAGTAGTTTCAGTTCTCAAGTCAAGATGATCATTAGACTCACCTATTAAAAATACAGATTTTTCAACTTACATAGCCCTGATAAATCAGAAACTCTGGAAGCAGAGTCAGTGAAACCGAATTCTTCTTTGAAGTGGTTACTGGCTTTAACAGACAACGGTTATGGGGCATTGTTGAGGTTGGCAGCAAACGCTGGATGAGTAATCAGGGTAAGAGATGCCCAGGTTTGCAGGGATAGCTGTGTCACCTTCAGGAAAGAGACGAGAACTTAATAGGCTATGAGGGATGGGTAGAGTTTACAGATAATGACTTAAAAATACAAAACAAAGATTGAGAAATGTTTTGTCTGCATGATCCCAACTTCTCACTGGGTATAGTCATGAACATACATCACAATTATATATAGATTAAATGTCAAGTCTAAAGTTTTTTTGTTTTGTTTTGTTTTGTTTAAGCAGTTTTTGGCCCGGGCTGGGTTTGAACCCGCCGCCTCCGGCATATGGGGCCGGTGCCCTACTCCTTTGAGCCACAGGCGCTGCCCAAGTCTAAAGTTTTTATATGAGTATGTCCAGCCTTAAATACCATAAAGAGCATCAGATAAACAAGACATTGAAGTATTGCAATACTGCAAATGTTTACAAGGCCTGTGTTCATTGAGTTCCCATGCTCTTCACTCTGTGTGTGTATGTTTGATAACTGAAATACACCAGTTAAATTTTTACAGTCACTTTTTTAAGCATTGATAGTAGCTTGAAACATTTCTCTCCCAATGTTCCATTTCAAGAAAGGTGGATCAGTTTTCGTCAAGGTGTGAGCAAACAACAGTGGGAATAAATGGAGTACTTGCAAGGCAAACACAGAGTTGTGTGTTCCATTTGATAGAATCACCCTTGCATATTTTTCTTCTACATTTCCTGTCTTTCCCTTAAGAAAGACAACACAGGACTTGCTGGCTTTTTCCTTTTCTAATGGTTGTTTCTGAGTCACTGATGTAAAATAACAAGGATCCAAAGGATTCACGGACCAAGAAAAGGATTCCTGATAACTTCTGTGGACTATGTCCTTGAAGCTATTGCCCCTCCCCCCAACCCCAGAGGTGTGATGGATTTGAACTAAAACATTCAAAAATTTTCTCCTCTGCCCCTACTGATACTGAAAGTAGCTCAGTTCTATGAGGCTGACTTTTCTGCAGCTGTGGGCCCCGCAGCATGGCCACTTCCTCAAGAGAAATAAATTCAACATTTCCCTGAGTCACCACCATGGAACATCAGCCTCGTGAAAAGCTCTGTGCCAAACAAAAAGCACTCTGTCCTCACATTCGGGATGTGATGCACGTGTGATCAGCTCTCAGGGGACTTCAGAACACAGTAGCATATCTGAGCTTCTGGGGACACTGCAATAGAGAAATAAGTTAAACTCTCTTTAACGAACTTAACTACTTGTCCTCATTTTCTGGGGCTGCCTGAACCACAAACGGGGTGGTTCAGAAAACAGAACACAGTTCTAGAGGCTGGAAGTCAAAAATCAAAGTGTTGGTAGGGTTGGTTTCTTCTGAAGACCATGAGGAAAAGACTTGTCCCAAAATGCTAGTTTTGACTTGTAGATGACTGACTTCATGTTCACAAGGTGGCGAGGTGACAAGGCATTCTCCTTAGATTCTCCTTAGATACTAAATCTGTATTTTTAATAGGTGAGTCCAATGATGAGGTGACAAGGCATTCTCCCGTCTGCCTCCAAATTCCATCTTTTTATAAAGACCTCAGACATATTGGATGAGTGCTTCATTTTAACTGGATTGTCTTTGTGAAGACCTAGCTCCAAATAAGGTCACATTCTGAGCTTCCAAGGCTTAGAACTTACATAAGAACTTCCGGGTATTCAATTCAACCCATTATTCCACTGAACCCTTTTTTGGCATGTCATCTATTAACAGCCTGCAGCACACCTGTAAGGAAATGTACTGTGGCTTCACAGGTACCATCCTCTGCCTCAGTAATTCCCAAAAGCTATTTGCAAAATATAAACAGAACCACTAAAGGAGCTTTTTAGAATTCCAGATTCCTGGGTCTCACCTCCACACACACTCAAACCTGCTACATCTGGGGACGAACTCAGGAACTTGCAATTTTAAAAGTTGCCCAGAAGATTCTGATGCATAACCAGATTGAAGCACCCAGCCAGTGAGTGCTCCTTTATGATTTATTTATTTATTTTATTTTTATTTATTTATTTATTTTATTTTGTTTTTTTTGCAGTTTTTGGCCAGGGCCAGGGTCAGGGCCAGGTTTGAACCCACCACCTCCGGTATATGGTGCCAGTGCCCTACTCCTTTGAGCCACAGGCGCCACCCCCGTTATGATTTATTTTTAGACTTTATTTGGGCCAGAAATCTCAGAATAGCTTTAAACAGCATGCATGGATCCTTACCTCATCTCTGTTCTCACTATCTATCTGCCTCCATTGTGTACAAACCGCTTGACGTGAGTGGATAAACTCTGCCTTATCCATTTTTTTTTATTTTTGGTGTGTACCAGAGAACCAGTATGTAGCAAACATTCAATAAGTTTTTACTGAATGTATTAAGTATCTGAGCAATGCACCCAAGCACATAAAATTGTTTTACCTTTTTAAAAAAGTTCTTGATGTTATCATATCTTTATCCTTGGAAGAGCTTTCAAAAGACAGCCCACGCAATCCTCCCCGCATTTTCACTCCTGCTTTAATGGCTTGCCCTTGGTTTCAGGATACATTGTTCTCTTCCCAGCTTCAAGGATGTTTCTGTACATGGTATTTTGGAGCTTTTCTCTCTGTTCTCTTCCCCCAATTGCCACCACTATTTCCAAATGAATATTTGTTCTACCCTTCAAATTTGAAGTGGTATTCTTGATAAATATTTTCATAAAAGGATTTATTTTTTCCGTTGAGACATTGATCATACCTGTAATCATTAGTTCACTGGCTCCTCTCTCAGGCAGATAAACTACATGAGGGCAAGGTTCATGTCTATTGCGTTCATTCTTGAAGCTATAGCAACTCACACACAGTAGAACCTCAAATTTGATAGTGTGGTTAGGTATATGACCATGGTTACATGCTTTTCTCCACCATTAAACTGGGAACTTTTCTAGAGGAGGAACTAGCTTTAATTCATTTTTCTATTTTTGGCACCTGGAACAGTGCCTGGAAGACAGGACATGACCAATACGTTTTCTTAAAATCTGTAAGGCTTTTGTTTATTGGAATGGTTGTTTAGTTTTGTCTATATGAAAGCCTGGGATAGACATATGGAGGAAGGATGGATGTTGGTGATAATACAGTAACCATTTCCTACCACTGCTAGAACAAATTACTACAAACATAGGGCTTAATATAACACAGATTTATTATTATACAGCTAAGGATGTCAGAAGTCCAAAATGGGTCTTACTGGGCTAAAATTAATATGTGGTTGGGCCTATGTTCTTGCTGGAGGCTCTAGAGGATGACTGTTTCCTTGCCTTTCAGCTTCTGTAAGTTGTCCACATTCCTTCCCTGGTGGCCTCTTATCCCATCTTTAAAGCCAAAACTTAGCATCCTCTCAATCTCTCTCCTTCTCTCCCTCTTCTCACACTCTACCTCTTCCTCTTTTTCCAAGGTCTCATTTGCTTCTCTTTTTAATCTGACCCTCCCACCTTCTTCTTATGAGGACCCTTGTGATTACATGGGGTCCACCCAGAAAGCCAAGACAGTCTCCCCATTGAATTTAGTGCCCTTAGCTGCATCTGCAAAGTCTCTTAAGCCATGTAAGTAACATTCACAGTTTGGGGGCATTAGGATATAGACATATTATGGGGAACCTAGTCATTATTCTGTCTACCATAGGTACTCATTATCATTTTATAATAAATTAATTACCCCTTACAAACACGGGGCACTGGTCAAGACAGGACAAAGAGGAGCAATGACATTATCATGAAATATTATTACTGTAACGGGCAAGACTTGGTGACTTTGAAGTCTGGTTTAGATGGACAGCATAGACACAAGTGCCATTAGCTGAGATCAGGAATACATAAGGAATTGTCAGAAAAAATGATTTTAGGTATTTTCAGTTTGAGATAAAATGTAAAATAAATTAATCTAGTATCAGAAACAATACAACTATAGTTGCAATATATGATAATGTGCCATAAAATATTTTCTAAGGGTTGGACATATATCCTTATAGAATATATTACATATTATAAGCAAATGTGGTTTAGATAATAATCTTCAAACTGGAAAAAAACAAGTGTAATACCTACTTTATCATAGTAGTAAATAGTATATAGAATACATTAACACAAATGAAAAAACTAACAAAGTTATAATATCTCTAAATGATATTTAGCTTGCAATATGATTAGAAATAGAAATTTTAATATAAATACATCATCAACACTTTCACTGACTATTTACAATGCCCCTTATGTTATGGCATCCAATATTAATGGGTACAGGTATTTAAAAATACTTAGTGATCTGTTAAGTACAAAAGTTATCTTACCTGGCCGGCACCTGTGCTCAGTGAATAGGGCCCTGGCCTCATATACCAAGGGTTGTGAGTTCAAACCTGGCCCCAGCCAAACTGCAACAAAAAATAGCCAGGTGTTGTGGCAGGTGCCTATAGTCAGTCACAGCTACTTGGGAGGCTGAGGCAAGAGAATTGCCTAAGCCCAAGAGCTGGAGGTTGCTATGAGCTGTGACGCCAGGCACTCTACCAAGGGTGACAAAGTGAGACTCTGTCTCTAAAAAAAAAAAGTTATCTTACCTTAGGTAAAACTATATAATATTATATAATATGTTCCTATATACATATGATTATATAAAGAAAATATAAGCAAGAACTGTGTTTTTTGGCAAAAAAAGACTGGAGGCACTGTGGGTCTCTTGTTCCTTTTTTCTAAAATCCACATTCTCCAGAGCTTTGACCATCACTGACTTTATTACAGATGGGTCCTGGTCCACAGCTCCAGGTCATTGCCCTTAAAGATGCTGTACTCTCTTGTGTTCAGCTGAGGTCCAGGCATTTCTCACAGGCACCTCCGATTCAAAACCCAAAGCTAATTATTTTCCTCCTACATAGTATTTTAAAAGCTCTTCTTGTTGTCTTGTGCCTATAAAATAAAGACCAATCCTTTAAACTATGCCATATATATAGCCTTTTAGAATCCAGCCCTAAATACTTGTCATTTTTATTTTTTATCTTCCCCCATTGTGCTGTTACTAACCTGCTTCTGACTCAGTACAGACACTATGCCTTTTGTAATGAGCTGAATTTTATCCCTTCCCCCACCCACACAATTCATATATTGAAGCCCTATCCCCCAGTATGACTGTATTTGAAGATAAGGTCTTTAAAGAGGTAATTAAGGTTAAATGAGGTCATAAGGGTGGGGCCCTAATCCTATATGACTGGTGTCCATATAAGAAGAAAGAAAGACACCAGGAATACACACAACACTCACAGAAAAGTCCATACAAGGACTCGGTGACAAGACAGCCATCTTTAAGCCGGAAGGAGAGGCCTCACCAGAAATCCACCTTGCCTGTGCCTTGATCTTAGACTTCCATCCTCCCAAACTATTGAGAAAATAAATTTCTGTTGTTTAAACTTCCTAGTCTGTGGTATTTTGTTATGGCAGCCTGACAGGCTAATATACCTTTAGGACACAATTTCCTCTTCACTTGGAATGAATTTTTTAACTTTGTCTCATCATGGACTTTTGTCAACTTTCAAAACACAGCTCAGTGGCTGCTTCCTCTTCCCAATTGACTTTAGGGACAGTCAGTTTTCTTCTGTGGCAAGCAGCCTCTAAAACAACTTCCAATCATTCCTACCTCTTGGTATCTATACCTTCATGTAATCCCCTTTCCTTGAGTGTGGACTGGACCTATCAACTCACTATTAAAGAGTAAAATCTGCCAACATGATAGGATTTCACTTCTGACAGTAGCGTACAAAAGGACTGTGACTTCTGCCTCGGCCTTCCCCTCTTGATCTTCTGCTTGCTCCTTCTGAGAGCAGACAGCTGCTGGGTTGACAACTCATGTGACAAAGAACCGAAAGTGGCCCCTGGCCAACAACCAGTGAGGAACTGAGACCTCTTAAGTCCAATAGTTTATGAAAAACTAAACACAACCCACAACGACCTGAGTGAGCTTGGAAGTAGCTCTTCCTCCTAATTGGGATTTAAAATATCTGCAACGTCATATGTTGAAATCTTATATCCTAACACCTCAAATTGTGACTGTATTTGGAAACAGGCTTATTAACTAGGTGATTGAGTTAAAATGAAGTTATTAGGATGAGGTCTTATCCATTAAGACAGGTGTTCTCATATGAAGAGGACATTTGAACATAAACACATAGATACGGAGGAAAGACCATGTGAAGACACAGGAGAAAGCAGCCATCTACAACCCAAATCAAAAGACCTTAAAAGAAACTAGTTCTTCAGACACCTTGATCTAGGACTTCTAGACTCCAGAACCGTGTGAAAACAAATTTCTGTTGTTTAAGCCATCTGGTCTGTGGTATGTGGTTATAGCATCCCTACTAGACTAACACACCAACTGACACCTTGATTGCAGTCTTCTGAGGGACCCTGAAATAGAGGGCCTGTAGCATGTTCTAGATTAAGCAGGAAATGAGGTGGCAAATATAAAACATTTCTGGGAAAATGCCTCAAGAGATTTCACAAGCTGGGGACCAGTATCTCCAAGGCTTTGGCAATTTTCTTGTAATTTCTATTCGAACTCTAGGTATTTGTTTTGAGATTGACTTTTAATTCGTAGTTTCCTCTTCTATGGGGAAGAGGCCTCCAAATTCTGTAAGCTTCAATCTTTACAGAACCTATCTATTCTTCTTACCTGGGTTTATCAAAGCACTGTAAAGGCCTGCACCTTTCATATCAGATTCTTAGATAATAATATTTTTGCCTCTAGTTATGTATATAATAAATTTTCATATACTTGTACTACATTGGCCAATGTCAGCATCAATGTCTAATTCATTTTCATGTCCTGGTGGTCAGAAAGTTGCCAGGTGTTCAGTCAGAATTTTATGTTTTGATGCATTAGGTAACAGAATGGGTTAATTTAAATGACAATAGAACTTCCATAGTTGACCACCTTCCTTAATTTTCACAGACCAGACATGCACCACATGTAGGTGTCAGTAAAGTAGGCCTAGTTCCTTATGTTCACCCACTCTGTATGTTGACCAGCTTGTTACAGTCCTTCAAGTGGTCAGCTTACAGAGATTGTACTGTAATTCCTTCATGTGATTTGATTTAATGGATAAAATAAGGGACTGAGCGTTAGTGTTAACTGTGTACTTGCATTAGCCCTGATGTTCTCTGGAGAGAACAGTATTTGAGGAATACCACAGAGGCTAGGAAACAAGAGTTCTCAGCAGAACTACATTCATCTTCATGCTGTAAGACAACTGCAGAAGGGTCTCCACATCTGATTTTTCAGCTCCACTGCCCCTGATTAGTAGGGAGAGTTTACGGTGGAAGCTTGGGTCTGACCATGGACCACACCAAGGTCACCACTTAGGCTTTACCCACCAATATCAATACTTATCAGTAGCTAATATTTTGATCTCCCATCTGCCTCCTCTGTTTATTTTTCACAGCTTTTACTGGAGAGGAGCATTTTCAGTTATTCTCCTTAAAGCAAAACAATTCCTTCTCAAAAAATAGGATGTTAAGGTCAGATGTGGTGGCTCACCTAGCAGTCTGAGAGGTGAGGTAGGTGGATTGCTTGGGCTCAGAGTTTAGGACTAGCCTGAGCAAGAGCAAGACCTGGTCTCTACTAAAAATTGAAAAACTAGTCAGGTATCATGGCAGGCACCTGCAGTCCCAGCTACTAGGGAGCCTGAGGCCAGAGGATCACTTGAACCCAAGAGTCTGAGGTTGCTATGAACTATGATGATGCCATGGCACTCTACCCAGGCTGACAGAGTGAGACTTTGTCCAAAAAAAAAAAAAAAAAAAAAAAATGGATGCTATACATAAATGCTTGCTTAGGCCAGGAAAATATTATTATGAGATTTCCAGAGAAAGATTTGCCCAGATTTGAACTGGTTTCAAGATAAAAATAAAACCAACAACAATAATAATAAAAAAAAAAAAACTCCAGGGTTAAGAGGTGACTTCTGAATAATAGCAAAGCAAATAGTTAAGGCAGTTAAAAAAAAAAAAAAGACAGAAAGAAAGGCCTCCAAGATTTAGGTCAAAAGAAGAGAGGATGGAGGAGTAGCCCAGAGGGAGATGGGGCAATGAGAAAGTCAAGAGAAATCAGTGGGTGGACAGAAGAACAGAATGGAGGGCCTGCAGGATCTTGGAAGAAGGAATGAAAGGAAGCAGATGAAGATTATAGAGCCCAGCTGAATGGCCAAGCCCCTGAGGGTCAAGAGAGGGAAAGAGGAGGCAGTAAGTGTAGTCAAAGAAAAGCCTAGAAAAACAAGAAGAAAGCTTTGAGGGATGTCCCTTGTCAAGAGGGGGAATGTGAATTAATTTGCTGTGTGAATGATTTTTGAGGCTCATCTGATTCCTTTTACAATTTTAATTTAGAATTTCTCTAAATAGCTCTACAACAGGCTCATTAGCTAGGAGTGATTAGAAATCAAAAACAAAACAAAACCATGGCGAAGGAGTGGGAGTTCTCATAACCCTAATCAGAAAGGCCTGGGTTGTATTTCCAAATCTCATCCCTGGAGACCATGAGATGTTTTAATGACAGTGTTTCCATAAAAGCCCAATAGAATGCAAACACCAACCAGACAGAAAATTGTTTTCAAATCCAAGTATCCTTTGGAATTTAAAACTATATTCTACCATAATGGTTCGTATAAGTCTTAATGCAAGAAAACAAACTAAAAGAAGCAGCAAAGGGGATGTTTGAAAAGAAGCATGGTAGGAAAAGAAAAAAAGCCAGAGTTTGACTATGTATTTTCATAAAATAGATCAGTTCTCTGAGGTGCGTGAGACCTGGACCAAGTGGCTTGAGCCTTGGAGACTCATGTCAAAAAAACTACCTGGAAAAACAGCACACTGTATTCAGTGGTCAGGACAGTTGTATATACTCAGTTCACCCATCTATGAGAAGTGCCCAAACTCCACCCTCAGTGGTATTAATGGTATTAAAGCCCAGAAAACTCATTGCCATTGATAATGGCCAATGGCTTTGGCAGTTTATGCAGTGACAAACATTGGCTTTAACAGCAGAGCCTCCCCTGGATATCGCTGCAAAATTTTGTGTCTGGGAGATGTTTGTGTTCACATGAAAATAACTGTAAGCAGACCAGTCTATGATAAACATCTCTCCAGGAAAAGCAAATCCTATCTTCTTAAAAAAAAAAAAAAAAGCACTGACAAAATGAAATTAAGGACAATGGCTCATTGTGTTGAAAAATTATCTGGGGGCACTTTAAAACTGCCCTAAGAAATCATTTAATTTGGATTATATCACTGTTTATCACTCTTATAAAGCCATATTGGGCAGGTCCATCGTCAATAAAGCTAATTAGATACTCCAGATTGAGAACCATCTCAACAGATGTGAAACAACTGCATACATTTAATTTAATTTAACTTGACCCATGCATTTATATTTATCCCCCACCTTCATCCAGAAAGGAGTTCAGGCAGCTGAGCTAGTAGAAGGTTGGAAGATATAAGTACTCATGAAAGCCTCAGATTAATATCTAGACCATATTATGTGTCCAGATAGTTTTTAAGTATCAACGCATTAATCTAAGGTTGAAAAGGACTTTTAAACTGCAATGAAACCTCAACTAGCTTCAAACCTGCATTTTCGGTAAGCTATTTTGTCATTGGAAGGCCTACACAATAAATCTATTGTTCCTTTAAAAAAAAAAGTGGGGGTGGGGAGAAGAAAAGCAACCTGCTGGTGTTGCACTGTTCCTCTTATCACCTGATCATTCAGCAGCCTGCTCAGGATCATATGTGGGAAAGTGTGTGTGTGAGATTGAACTCTATATACAGCAAAGGAATTTCTTGGAAAAACACCCATCTTAACTAAGAGGCTATTAAAAAACAAAAGAGAAATTCTGCTATGACAATGAAGTTGGGCTTTTGTCCCATATGTTTCAAATCTAATGTTTGAAATTAAGAAAATTCAAAACAGACCATCTGGGTGGATGTTTTCATGCTCCATTTTTGTGACAACAGGCTGCTTAATTAAAATTAATAAAGGACTTTGACAATAACAGGGCAAGAGTGCTATCTTTAAGACACTGCTCAACTATCTCATTGTTTTGGGATTAAAGGGTGACAAAGATATATTTTCTGCTGAATTACTTCAATGTTCCATAAACATTGTGGGGAAAAGAACATTCACACAGTTCTCTAAATATATTAATATGAACAGAGGGCTCAAGTACAGAACCAAAAACTGATCTCTCTAGTGAGGTCTAATCTCAACCCTGGAACAGACTCATTCTGAAATCCTGCTAACTGAAGTCACCCTGGTCTACGCCCAGATTTCACCTGCAAGACGTGAAGGTGTCAAACATCATACAGTTGAAGAATATTCATTGAATATCTGTCAACTGTGGTGAGAGTTAAGAGTATTTATAGATGTGACAAACAATTGACCAGATGTCCCTGGACATTTAGAAGTCGCTCTTAAATATTTTGTACTAAATCTGTTGAAGCTGATTAAATCAGAAGCTCATTTTTACTGCTACCCCTTAATCTCTCTTGGCCATTTCATAGCCATCACTTCACTGAGAAGAAAAAATGAGTAGGTATGATCTTAATAGTATGTAATAACTATGACAAGCACCATACTTCCTACAGGGTTTATTCCTATCTTACATGATTTAAGTTTTAGATTTTACAATACAGTAGAACCTCCACAGTTGACCACCTCCATACATTGACCTGGTTGACCTAATTTTCATAGA
Organism: Galagoides demidoff; assembly: GCA_963574575.1. Classification (NCBI taxonomy): domain Eukaryota; kingdom Metazoa; phylum Chordata; class Mammalia; order Primates; family Galagidae; genus Galagoides; species Galagoides demidoff. The sequence goes on along the minus strand of CAUYQV010020191.1, from coordinate 42,238 downwards.
CTGGACACCTAACACATGTACATATCAGTACAGTAGGCCTAGTTCCTTATGTTGACCCCCTCTGTATGCTGACCAATTTGTTGTAATCCCTTGGGTGGCCAATTTACAGAGATTCTACTATATTTTGGAGTGATGAAGCAAATTGTATGATGTTTGCTCATTTATTCCTAGTAGTCAGGACCCAGATTTGGTAACAAGAAGAAGAATTACAGGACATGTTTCCTTGAAGAAGATGAATCTTCTTTCTTAACTCTTTGCTAGAAGGATTATTTCAGAAATAATAGGAAGGTTACTATTGGTTACTTGACCTCCAAGTTATTTAAATGTTACACCTGTCTGTTCAGCCTTCTAGGGAAAGTGTAGGGTGACCCAAAGACATGGCCAACACATACAGAATATTTTCTGAGTATTTTGTAAAATTTTGTAAATACAAGTACATTTAGGTACAATTTCCCATTTTCCCTAGGTATAGCAACTTCGTGGATGACTTTTGGGACACCTTGCATTTAATTTCATTTTGTAGTGTGGGTTCTTTGCACACACCAGGAAGAGGAAGACAGGCCATTATGTCACATTTACAGGGCAGTTGAGATATTTCAGGTTTATGCATATGATCAAAAGATGGAATCAAACTACAGTTGAAAGAAGGAACTAATATATTTAACTTACAATTATGTCCGTCTCTCAATTCCCTAGGCCCCCTAAAAGATTCTTCCCTATTTGCCCTTTAAAAATAGCCAATAAGAGGACTCTTTTGATGTGGAAACACTGGATTTCCACTAGTCACTGTTTCCTTCCCTGACTTCCAATCACTTAGAAGACTTTTGCATACCTCAAATGTCATATGGGCTTATCACATTACACATTTTGTAACTCCATAGTCTTTCCTCCTCCTGCCAATAAACCATAAGTTCTTTGCATACAGAAACTATGATGTACACACACTTGCATCCCCAGAGATTCACAGAGTACCTGGTACGGAGAAGAAGCAGATGATTTTGTCATTATTATCATCGTCATTATTGCACCTAAATAGGAGACGGTGCTTCCTATTTCTTTCATTTGACAATTACATATAATACGCCGTACATTTTTATGCACTTTACAAATACTGTCCTCATTTTATCCCCATGAGGTGGCTACTATTATTAGCACAGTTTTTCAGGTAAGACCCTGAGGCATATAAAGGTTAAGTAGCTTCCTCAAGATCACACAACCAATAATACCAGAACCAGGGGTTGGCTGGACTCTTAAAGACTTTGCTTTGCCATTTATAAGCATGTTGTGCTCCACACCACTTGTTTTAGACCTCGCACAAAGCAATTATCACATTACTATGATAGGTTTATTGGTCTCCCTAAGACTTAAAGTTTCTAAAGATCAGAAATTGTATTGTTTATTTGCAAAATCATGGGCTTAGGAGCCAGAGAGATCTGGATCTAAATCCTGGCTCATATGCTTCTTCTTCAAGGGATTAGTAGCCTGGTCTTCCTTTTCAAAACTACCATTCCCCTTACTTAGCCAGGCAGCTTGAATGGAATTAATCCTATTCTCAGTTACACTCCAGGGGTTTGGTTGGTTTAAACTAATATTCAGAGCCCAATTTTTGTGTTTTCTGATTGGTTCAAGGATGAACACATGATCCCATTTGAACCAATGAGGCCCAGGACATAGTCTGTAAGGGTTTCTGGAATAGGACATCCTTGCTTTTCTGAGAGAACTATCAGGCAACACTGTAGCTTTCAAATAAAGTCTTTTTATTTCCCTTACAAATGTCAATTTGGGTTTCTGTTATTTGTAACCAATAGAATTAAGAAAAGTGTTCCATTGACATCAACATATGCTATGAACCACTACTCAGTTGGGTAACAGAGGCCCAACTCAATGGCTGGATGGTTTATTCTCTCACGTGAAAAATACCTAGAGGTTTTGAAAGTAAATATGGAGAATCCTCAAAGAACTCAAACTATACCTCCCATTTGATCCTGCAGTTCCATTACCAGGCATCTACCCAGAAGAGAAAAATAAATCCTTTTATCATAAGAACATTGGCACTAGAGTGTTTATCACAGTTCAATTTACAATCACCAAAACGGGGAAACAACCTAAATGCCCACCAACCCAGGAATGGATTCACAACCTGTGGTATATGTATACCATGGAATACTATTCAGCTATTTTAAAAGATGGAGACTTTACATCTTTTGTATTAACCTGGATGGAGTTGAAACACATTCTTCTTAGTAAAGCATCACAAGAATGAAGAAGCAAGAATCCAGTCTACTCAATTCTAATATGAAACCAGTAGAAAATATGATATATACCCACATAAGAGAAAAACTCAAGTCAATTCAAGATGGGTGCAGGAGAACGAGGGAGTGGGGAGGCAGATGGGGGGTTGTGTGTATGGAGGGACACAATTATAAGAGAGACCTTACCTAACAAATGCAAACAGTGTAACCTAATTCTTTATACCCTTAATGAACCTGAAACAATAAAAAATATATGTATCTAGAGGTAACAGTCCAAGGTTGCAATAGGGTCCACAAAATCATCTAGGGCCAGGAGTCTTCTCTATTTTATATCACAATTGGTTGCTGTCTGCAAAGTAACTTCATGGTCCAAGATGATTGTTTCTACACCTGCTTTCAAACAGCAGAAAGGAAATCAAATGGAATAAGAGCTTGCCCTCTTCCTTTTTATTTCTGTTACTTCTTACACCTCATTAGCCAGATATAGACGTATAGCCCCATCTACCCACATAGGAGTTTCAGAAATACAGTTTTTCAGGTTGGCCATTGACCATGGTTCCATTTTTTTTTTCCCGCAATTTTTGGCCAGGGCCAGGTTTGAACCCACCACCTCTGGTATATGGGGCTGGCACCCTACTCCTTTGAGCCACAGGCACCACCCGTTTTTGTTTTTTGTTTTTTGTTTTTTTTTTTTTTTGAGACAGAGTCTCACTTTGTCGCCCTGGGTAGAGTGCTGTGGTGTCGTCACAGCTCACAGCAACCTCAGACTCTTGGGCTGAAGTGATTATCTTGCCTCAGTTTTTCATTTTTAGTAGAGACAGGGTCTTGCATTTGTTGAGGCTGGTCTCAAACTCATGAGCTCAGGCAATCCACCCACCTCTGCTTCTCAGAGCACTAGGATTACAGGTGTGATCTACTGCACCCTGCCTCCATGGTTCCCTTTCTAAGGAAGAAGGGAGAGTGTTTATTGAGAAGCAAGTAGCAGACTCCATCCTTCTAGGTCCCCAAATCTGCATGTGTCTATACTCAGTCCTATGCCTGGAGCAAGGTTCATCCCTTGATTGCATATAGCTCAAGCCCAGAATTGCTGTCTGTGCATTTCTCTCAATAGGGTTCAGCTATAGTTGTGGTAAGAACAAAAGGCAAGTTATTATCCCTGTTAAACCAAATATAAAATGTTAGTGAAAAGCAATAAAAAAAAAATTGTGTTTTGGGGTCAGAACAGAGGAAGGAAGAAATATGCAGCTGTTACAGTTCCCCAACAACAACCCACTTCTGCAGGTGGAAAGCCTCACACCTGACAGGATTACAGCAAAGAGATGGTTTCTTGCTGACCCAGCCGGTAGCCTGTGACTCTAATCCCAGGGAGGGTTTCCCTTCTTTGTCTACTGTCTTTCACAATCACATCTGATGTAGGTGTTGGAGTGTATTTCCTTCCTTGGGGTTACCCAGCTGCAGCAATCCCCTCCTAGATGGTATGGGTTTAGGGCCCTGGAGATTTATTCAAGGATTTTTATACTCATAAGCTATCTCAGGACTGGTTTGGGGTTTCATTGACTATGTACTTCTCTTAAAAATTTAGTAGACTTCAATCCATGGACTTTGGTAAGTGTCTATGCAACCATAGTTGAATATCTTATTTTGTTTTAAATCTTGAGATTTATTTCACCTACCAGCCTCTATGTTCCTTCCATTTTCAAGTACGCATAAAAAGGGGAATTACCCAGAATCCAAACTTTGGTCTCAAGTGAGATGACAGCAATCTAAATCTTACCTTGCCTGTGGCCCACCACCTTAGTGTGGCCATCTCCTGCTACGGATGATACCAGTTTTGTGGAGTTGACTTCCAACTCCACAAAACTCAATTTATTTGAACTTTAAAAGATATAACTTGCAGACTTCAGGTAGAGTATGTCTACATGAGTATCGCAATATTTCTCTTTATCTCTTCTATAGATTGGCTAACTCTCACCTGAGGTCATCTCTCACTTATTTAAAGGGGCAATACACACCAGTATTGGATTTTTATCAAGACTAAAGCAATATGTCTAGTTTCAGAAGAAAGTGAGAAATCAGATGTATCACTTGGGATTTTGCCCCAGAGCTTTCTTTTCCCATTTTTCCCATAAATCTACACCTGCCTCTGCTACAGTCCTTTCTAGCTGCCTCCAGCACATAATATATTGAGTCATCTGGAAACCAGACTCAGAATTTCCTTTTCTACACATCAACTTCTTGTGGACAGCATCCAGTTATGAGTGGGTTTAGTAAAGCTGGTGGAAAAGGAGGAGTAGATGCATTGACAATGAGTTACTTTCCCTGTCACTTACCCAAAGAGGGTGTTCTTGAATCAACTTGATAAAGAGCTACTCATTGGCCTCACTGGCTTTATGGTCCAGATCTCTGCTGTCCAACACAGCAGCCACTAATTAGCCACGTGTAACCAGTGAGCACTTGAACCTGGCTTGTTGAAATTGCAATATGATGACAGTGTTAAACATACATCATAAAGACTTAGCACCAAAAAAAGGTAAAATAATTCAATTATTTTTTATTATCTTCATGTGAGAGATTTGATGAAGCTGTGAATTCAGCTTACATTGTGATTCAGCGACCCACTGGATTCATCTCTTCCACTGAGATTTGGCTACTAGAGAAGAGATTCTCTGAGGGTAGTCATTGAAACACTTTTAACCATGACTTAAATAGAGAATTTACAGCTTTGCACCTGACATTTTAAAAATATATGTATATAAACTCTTTAATACAGTTACAAGAGGTCAACGCTTTCTCACTTCCTCAGAGTCATTCCAAAGCTATGCTTTTCATGTCTCGTAACCGCCATGTGGTCCACCAAAGCTTTGCCTTTAAGAGATAAAAACAAAAACAAAACTACTTTGCTCTACAGAAATAGCTCTTGGTTTTTGTGTCCTGATAAAAAATAAATGCTTGGGTAAAGGACACCAGTAATATGCCCAAATGAGCTAAGATGTTAAAAAGGTTATTTGGAAAATTATTTTTATAGACAAAAGGTGTCAAGATACTGTCTATTTAAAATATGTAAGGAGTGTGGAAATTAGGGGAATCCCCCAAGGACTCTGTGCAAGTTGTGCAGGCTCTTAGCTCAGCTTCCTGTAAAGCAAAAGGGGTTGGTCTGGGTGATTGCCAAGCCGCCCTGCAGCTCTATCTTTGAACTATAACATTTAAGTTACATTCTTCAGGTGTACCTCTGCGTTTGTGTATGTGTATGCGTGTGCACCTGCTCTTTAACAAATTTCCTACAATACTCCAAAATAATAAAGAATTGCTCACATTTGGGTTCTGTCTTTGAAGTCTGAACAGACTCCAGAACACACCAACTTTCTATTCTTAGTCATAATATAGCTGTAAATAGAACCACTGCTGAAGTCTTATCATTCAGAGGATCTGCTGGCAGAAAGAAACGGAAAGGCGTTGAAATGCTAGAAAAAGATAAATTATTCATTCAATTCCAGAGCAAAATTCCTGGGAATATCCCATTCTCATCTTCCATGATTTTAGCACCTTCCATTACCTGAGATACTATTTGGTGCCTCTTTTTTTTTCTCCCTCTCTCTATAGCTATACTTACTCAAATGTAATTTTGAAAATGTAAATCATCCCCCAAAGGCCTGGGATTATAACATTGTCATTCTCCTGTCTCTCTTCTTCTTCTTTCTTCTTTCTTCTTCTCCTTCTTCTCCTTCTTCTCTTTCTCCTCCTCCTCCTCCTCCTCCTCCTTCTTCTTCTTCATCTTCTTGACAGAGTCTCACTCTGTTCCCCTAGGTAAAGTGCCATGGCATCACAGCTCACAGCAACCTCAAACTCCTAGGCTCAAGAGATCCTCTTGCCTCAGCCTCCAGAGAGTAGCTAGGACTACAGGCACCTGCCACAATGCCTGGCTAGTTTTTCTATTTTGTAGCAGAGATGGGGTTTCACTCTTATTCAGGCTGATCTCAAATTCCTGAGCTTAAGCGATCCACCCTCCTAGACCTCCCAAAGGGCTAGGATTACAGATGTGAGCCACTGCACCCAGAAAATGGTAGAGGTGCTGGTGCTGGTTGTTTTAGCTTTAGACATTATGAAGAGCTAACAACTGCAACATCTTCTGCAGTCAGAATCCACATCACAATCTGATTACATCCTTGATAACTTGCAAAAGTCATCAAGTCATCTTAGGTATCTGTTTTCTGGAATAATAGCTGTGTGCTTTTGACAGGAGACAGAAGGAAAAAAGAAAACTATTCCTTTCTACTTATGTCCCACTCAAAACATCTAGGACTGGAAAAAGTTTGTTTGAAGACCATACCTATATTCTTATCAGGCCAAATGAGCCAGGCAAGGTGTGAATCACAGCCAATACTCTGATTTCCTCTTCATTCATCAAATAGAAAGAGAATCATTATAAAAAGTAGGATATTGACTGAACTAAGACTATTCTAACTCTTGGATAAATCACTTTTGGATATTGAGAGCCAAGAAAAGGTCAAGTTTTTGTTTTATTCATCATCAGAAAAGTCACTTTTGTGAAGCCATTCAGAGGGAGGCCCAAGAATTTTCATTTCTAACAAGCTTGTAAGTGTTGCCAGTACAGCTGGTCTAGGGAACCTCATTTTGAGATTTATCTCCTTAGATATTATCACAAAGGAGAATGTGAGTGCTTAAATTGATCAGTTCAATTTCTGTAGCTGAAATGTCTTTGGGGACAAGAGGATCAATTTGCAAGAAAACTCTAGATTAGACCTCTAACCTATCTATCTCCTAGCTCTCCTGTTTTCAGGGTTGGTGGGTGTTGATAAGATTGAGATGCAGGACATATTGTTTCAAACTATTATAAATAGGTACAACTTGTATCGCCCTTTTGGAGGAAATGGACTTGAAATCAGATTCTCCTCAGCAATCTTCATTGAAATAGAACCAGAAACCCTACCTGATTTTATTCTAACTCCCACACTGACAGAAATCTGAGTTTTGTTTCTCTTCCTAATAGTGATATCAAAGAGTCGCCAGCAGAAACCCCTCAAGGATTCTGCTAGTGACCTTAATTAGACTAAGTCATAATTCCAAGGTAACATCAGGTAGAGCCCAGGAGAAAAGCATCTCTGATTTACAAAAATGTGACAGTGATTCAGTTGTACTTCCTGAATGCCCACCATGTTCCTAGCACATTATAGTATACTAATGCATCTCACACAGGGTCTTATGTAGATCAGGTCCTTAATAAACTCTGAATGAATGAGTGATTGAATGAATGAATGTAAAAATTTAGTAGCACGACATCTACTATGTGGTTTCACACAAGCCCAGTGAGCTTGCTGGGTTGAAATCTATCCCTTAAAAATACTTGCCTCAACTTCTGGTTTTTAACTTATTTTTTTATTAAATCATAACTGTGTACATTTATAAGGTGCAATGTGAAGATTTGATATGCAATGTGGAATGCTTAAATCAAACTGATTAACAGACCCATCACCTCACTTATTTATTTTTTGTGATAAGACATTTATAATATACTCTTAGTTATTTTCAAAAGTACCCTTGCATTATGAGATCCCACCAAATACCCTCCCTTCACTTGCCCTCCTCTGTCTCCTCCCCTCCCCCTCCTCTCCTTCTTTCTGGACTATATTTGTGTTTTATCATTCGTATAAATGTGTAAGTGATTATATACTGGTTTCTTAATAGCATTGAGTACATCAGATACTTTTATTTACATTCTTAAGATACTTTACTAAGAAGAATATGCTCCAGCTCCATCCAGGTAAACATAAGAGATGTAAGTCTTCAACTTTTTTATGGCTGCATAGTATTCCATGGTGTATATATACCACAATTTGTTAATCCCTTAGTTGGTTGATGGATATTTGGGCTACTACCATGACTTTGTAATTATGAATTGGGCTACAACAAACATTCTGGTGCAAATGTCTTTTTTGTAAAATGATTTTTGGTCATTTGGGTAGAAGCCTAGTAATAGAATTGCTGGATCAAATGGTAGGTCAACTTTTAGTTCTTTGAGAAGTTTGCATACTTCTTTCCAAAAAGGCTGAATCCTACCACCAGCAGTGTAGAAGTGTTTCCTTTTCTCCACATCCATGCCAATATCTGCAGTTTGGGGATTTTGTGATGTGAGCCGATCTTACTGGAGTTAGGTGATATCTCAAAGTGGTTTTGATTTGCATTTCTCTGATGATTAAGAATGATGAGCATTTTTCATGTGTTTGTAGGCCATGAGCTTGTCATCTTCAGAGAAGTTTCTGTTCAAGTCTCTTGACCACAAAGAAATGGGGTTGTTTGTTCTTTTCTTATTGATTAATTTGAGTTCTCTGTAGAGCCTAGTTATCAGATGTTTGTCAGAATCATAACCTGCAAAAATCTCCTCCCATTCCAAAGTCTGGCTGTTTGCTTTATTTGCAGTGCCCTTAGCTGTGCAGAAGCTTTTTAGTTTGATCAGATCCCAGTAATATATTTTTGGTGCTGCTTCAATTGCTGGAGGGGGGATCCTCCTCATAAAATATTTTCCCAGGCCAATATCTTTAAGAATTTTCCCTGCACTCTCTTATTTTTATAGTTTCATGTCTTAAATTTTAATCTTTTATCCAGTGATAATCAATTTTTGTTAATGGTGAAAGGTGAGGGTCTAGTTACAGTCCTCTACAGGTCACTAGCCAGTTCTCCCAGCACCATTAGTTAAGTAAAAAATCTTTTCTCCAATGTATGTTTTTATTAGGCTTATCAAAGATCAAATGACGATATGTGGCTGGGTTCATCTCTAGATTCTCTATTCTGTTCCATATGTCTACATCTCTATTTTTGTGCCAGTACCATGCTGTTTTGATCACTATAGACTTGTAGCATAATCAGATGTCTGATAACATGATGCCTCCTGATTTGTTTTTATTTCTAAGTAATGTATTGGCTATTCGAGGTTTTTTTCTGATTCCATATAAAACAAAATACTACTTTTTTTCAGGTTCTTTAAAGTGTGACATTGGTGCTTTGATAGAAATTGCATTAAATCCATAGTGTGGACATTGTAACAATGTCAGTTCTTCCCAGCCATGAGCGTGGTTTGTTTTTCCATTTGTTAACATCTTCTGCTATTTCTTTTCTCAGGGTTTCATAATTTTCTTTACAGAGATCTTTCATGTCCTTTGTTAGATAAATTCCCAAGTATTTCATCTTCTTTGGCACTACTACAAAAGGAATAGAGTCCTGGACTATATTTTTAGCTTGACTATTATTAGCATATATAAAAGCTACTGATTTGTAAGTATTGATTTTGCATCCTGAAAGACTGCTATATTCCTTGATCACTTCTAAGAGTTTTGTAGTTGAGTCCCTGGGGTTTTCTAGGCATAAAATCATGTCGTCTGCAAAGAGTGAGAGTTCAATCTCCTCTGGCCCTATTTGAATATCCTCGATCCCCTTCTCTTGCCTGATTATGATGGCTAAGACTTCCATTACTATATTGAACAGCAGTGGCAACAATGGTTATCCTTGTCTAATTCCAGATCTGAGTAGAAATGTTTTGAATTTTATGCTATTTAATATGATATTGGCTGTTGGTTTGCTGTAGATGGCTTCTATCAGTTTAAGAAATGTCCCACCTAAGCCCATTTGCTTAAGTTTTATAATCATGAAAGGGTGCTGGATATTATCAAAAGTTTTTTCTTCATCAATTGATAGAATCATGTGGTTTTTGTTTTTTATTTTATTTCTGTGGTATATTATATTTATAGATTTACATATGTTGAACCAACATTGTAACCCTGGGATAAAACCAACTTGATCATGGTGTATAATATTTTTGATATGTTATTGAATTCTGTTTCTAGGATCTTATTGAATATTTTGGCATCAATATTCACTAATGATACTATAGTTTTCTTTCTTTGTTGGGCCCTTTCCTGGTTTGAGGATCAAGGTGATATCTACCTCAGAGAATGTGTTGGAGAGTAACCCTTCTTTTTCTGGGAAAGGTTAGGTAATATAGATACTAGTTTTGGAAAAGATTATATTAGTTTCTTTTTGAAGGTTTGATAGAATTCTGATGTGAGGCCATCAGTCCTGGATTTTTCTTTTTGGGAGATTTTGTATAGTTGATGCTATTTCAGTGCTTGATATAGGTCTATTCAATATTTCTAATTCTTTCTGGTTGAGTCTAGGAAGGTGGTATACTTCCAGGTATTGATCCATTTCCTCCAGATTTTCATATTTCTGAGAATAGAATTTTTCACAGTAATAATTGAGGACTTTTTGAATTTCTGTGGTATCTACTGTTATTTCTCCTTTATTGTTTCTAACTAAAGTTATTAGAGATTTTACTTTTCTGTTTCTGGTTAAGGTAGCTAAAGTTTTGTCAATTTTGTTAACTTTTTCAAAGAACTAACTTTTTGTTTCATTGATCTTCTGAATGGCCCTTTTGTTTTTAATTTCATTTACTTCTGCTTTAATTCTGGTTATTTCTTTTCTTCTGCTGGGTTTGGGGTTGAATTGTTCTTCCTTTTCCAATTGCTTGAGATGGCCCATTAGGTTGTTGACTTTCTCTGCACTTCCTGTTTTCTTGATGAAGGCTTCGAATTCTATAAATTTCATGTTGAGAGAGTTCTTCCACTGGTTCCATCCTATGAATATTTTCTGCAATTTGGCAATTAAAACTAGTACAGTGAGATTGGATTGGGGGCTCTAGGAAGTGAAGTTAACCAGCCCTTTACCAATGAGCTGGAGCTTATGATTATGGCTTTTCCCCTACAACCTTACAAAGGTCCCTTTCAGAGCTGCAGCCAGAGACTCTGAGCACCTGGTTGGTGAGACGGCTCAAGCTGGCTTTATCTTAAAGTCAGCCACCTCTACCCAATCCTAAGGAGTCAAAGTGTTAGGCAGAAATCTCAGTTAGGGAGAAAGATACAAGCAACTGCGGTGTCCTGCCCTCCCACCAGTGACAGCTAGAGGACGAGAATCAGTCTTTCCCCTCTACAAAACAACTGCTGCTCAACCTTAGAGGGTCCCCAGGTGGACAGTCTAGGTTAAGTTCTAATCAGATTTTCCAGGGAAGTATAATCACTACTCAACAGGCAGAGTTCAAAGGGTCTCCAGCAGCCATATAGTAGAAATCCACAGGCAGTTCCATCCCCTTCAGTGAGCAACCCAGACAGAAAGTTCACACACTAAAGTCAGAACAGGGGCATCAGCCTCTATACCCACCATATACCATCAAGATGCATCTCTCTCTCCCACCATTCCTCTCTTCCCTAAGCTGCCTGCTTCCACTCAAATCACTGTTTTCTACACTGCTGTCCAATGGCCCATGCAATGCCCAGGCCTCTGAAGAAATTGCCAAATACTCTGAGCTGGGCAGGAGGCAGATAGCCAGGCGAGGGGAAGGGTGGGCTGGGAGTCCAGCATTGCAGGGAAAACATTTGTTCAAATTTATGCTGGGCAGGATGATGCTTAGGCTCACAAGTGGGCACTCCCTGGAGAAGGAGGCCCAGTGTTTAGTGCCCCTCTTCTATGGAGTAAAATGAGAGGTCTTCTGTTCCGTGCTCACTTGTAGAGAGCCCACAGTGAGCCTGTTGCTTGTGGGTGGGGTCTCTTGTCCTCTTGGTGATGGGCTTGGTACCTGGAATTTGTTTTCTTGGATCCTCTTTCTTGGAGTCTCAGCTTGCCTCAGTGGAAATGATGTGCAGTTGTCTATCTCTTTCTTAGCTCAGCTCCCTACCTTCAGCTTCACTAAGTCTACTTCTGTCCAGTATCACCTTCAGCTTCACTAAGTCTACTTCTGTCTAGTATCACCTTCAGCTTCACTAAGTCTATATCTGTCCAGTATCCCTCCCTCTAGACAGGAGCCTCTGGCAAAAGCTGCCTCTAGTCAGCCATCTTCCTTCTTTTCACCTTTTGTGCCTTACATCAGCATCAGTTCTTTGTGAAGAAGATATAAATTATGATATTTGCTTGGCTCACAGAAATTCTTCCAGTGGCTACCTCCAATTCATTTAGTACATTTCAGTCTTCTTGATCAGAGTGAGCAAGATCAGTCAGACCATTCCATTTTCCTAGTCACAGTGATGAGTCCAAGAGATGGTCAGGTGACCCAACCAGGACCAGTAAGATTCTTCCCTGGGATATTTTAAACTGAAATTTAAAAAGAGATTTTGCTTTTACTGTTCTTGTCGCATTGTTTTTAGGCAGGTACTAGCTAGGCAAACTCCTGATAGACAGGAGTTAAAAGGAGAAAGCCTGAGGTAAGAGATAAGAAGGTAAACATTTGTGATTGTGTTTAAAGACCTTCTCAAGCTTCTCTTTTGACTTTTCAAGAATGGCCACGCTGACTGGGGTAAATTGATTTCTCATTATGGTTTTAATTTGCATCCTTGATGTTAGTGATTTTAAGCATTTTTTCATGTTTTATGGCCATTTGTATATATCCTTTTGAAAAATGTCCGTTTATGTCATTTGCCCACTTTTTAATGAGGTTATTTGGTTTTTTCCTCTAGATTTTCTAGTTTATGCATACAGGTACCCATAATAGCCTCAGATGACCTTTCATATTTCTGTAGTATCAGTTATAATGTCTTCATTTTCATTTCTGATTAAGCTTATTCATATCGTCTCTCTTCTTGCTTCATCTAAGTAGTGGTCTGTCAATTTTGTTTATTTTTTCAAATAATAAACTTTTCATTTCATTGATCCTTTCTATTATATTTTGGTTTCAATTTGTTTAGTTCTGCTCTGATCTTTGTTATTTCCTTTCTTCTGTTAATTTTGCATTTGGTTTGTTCTTGTTTTTCTAGTTCCTCAAAGTATGATATTAGGTTGTTAATTTTTTATCTTTATGTCCTCTTGAGGTAGGCATTTAATGCTATAAGCCTCCATTTTAGCATGTTTTTTCTGTATCCCGGATGTTTTTACAACTTCTGTCGCTGTTACCACTCATTTAAAAATTTTTTTAATTTCCATCATGATTTCATTATGGATTATCCCCAGAATTATTCAGGAGTAGGCTATTGTATTTCCATGTATTTGTCTAGATTTGCGAGTTCCTCTTGGCACAGATATCATTATGCTGTGATCTGAGAAGATATTAGATATTATTTTAATTTGTTAAAATGTATTAAGACTTGTTTTGTGGCCAGTGATAGAGCCTGTTTTAGGAAATGTTCCATGTACTAATGAAAATAATTTATATTCTGTAGTCTGGGGGTAGAATTTTTGTAAATGTAAGCTTCATTTGTTCTATAGTCTAGTTTAAGTCAAGTGTTTCTTTGTTGATTTTCTCCCTTGATGATCTGAGGCTTCTAAAAGCCTAAAGACTAACAGCTAACAGTTGGCAAGTTGTGAAATTGAATCTATATCGTGTCTCTCTAAGTACAGGGCATGTTTGGAGAGATGAGTGAACCTTTAGAGTTAGCAAAGGATTCATATATAATTATATTATAGTGGGAGAATAAGCTGAGGGTAGGTTGATTCCAAAGGCAGGTTGGAATCAGATTGAAGAAATGAATATGAGGCTAAGGAGTTTGTACTAAATCTTGAGATAACAGGAATAAAGATTTTTGAGTAAGAGGGTGACATGATTGCAGTGTGTTTGGAAGATTTATTTGATGTCTGTTTACAATGGGGACTAGAAGGAGCAGAGACTGAAGGAAGAAAAACCATTTGAGCAGCTGGTTTGGGCTTATGGTGCTGGGGTCTAATTAAGTGATCAAGCCAAGAATGGCCAGAAAGAGAGACATGAGAGAAACCCTTTCAGGTAGGAATCAACGGGATTTGGTTACTAATTTAATATAGGTAGAGAAAGGCAGATTGTAAAAAGTGAGGCTAAGTCAGGCATCCTCAAACTATGGCCCGCAGGCCACATGTGGCCTGCCTAGGATATTTATCCAGCCCACCAGATGTTTTTGCTGCTACTGCCTGTCCTGCTTAGCAACCGGCTCATCCCAGGGCCTGCAGTCTGACCCTCCAACGGTCTGAGGGACAGTGAACTGGCTCCCTGTTTAAAAAGTTTGAGGACCCCTGGGCTAAGTGATAAAAGAATGGTGCTACCATAAACAGAAACAAGGACCTCAGAAGAAGGATGTAGTTTCAGAGATGTCAGTGGAAAGAGAAGATGTATGTCAGGCACATAAGTAGGATTAGAAGTAACATCACTGAAAGCCAATATGTAGTTCTAGGTCAGGAAGGATTCCAGTCAAAAATAATGATTTGGGCTTTATCCCAAATATCCCAATGATTTGGCAATTAAAATCCTGAGAGTCCATGAGTTTCTAAAGAAAGACAAAGAGGAACAGTGTCATAGACACTATTGGGTTCTAACACCCATGGCCTACCTTGACTTTTCCAACCAAAAATTCCATGTGATTCAGCTATGTCTTCACACCCTTTCCCCCTTCAGCATGTGCTTCCCTCAGAATTCATTCAAGATCTAGAGGGCAGATCCTGATTGGTCTAAGCCAACAGTGGTCATTCTCATCTCTATTATGAATGTGCATGAGACCCAAAACTAGGCAAGGAAGTTGAGGGGTCTGCTGGGAAATTCCTAAGGAGATGTGATGGGAGACGGTGTCCTGTATCCTTCTGGACGTTTCTCTATCTCTGTCATGACATGAAACTTGGATCTGCTCTGCCATCCTGGGCCTCTGGGAGTCAGACCCTATTGGGCAAAATCATCCTATGATACAACCAGGAATGAGATTGTTCAGATTTGGAGACAGAGGACGTTTGGTAGAGTAGAGACAGTGTGAGCTAGACCCAAGTGGAAACATTTGGAGACCATAATCTTTTCTGACCAGCTTATACAAGGAGCAGCTCTCCACAGGATTCCTGAGGTGATTCTAGGGTCAGCAAAAGGTTGCTTCTGAACTATTAATAAACACATTCTCTTTTTCACAAGTAACATTCATATGGACTTGGGCAAGTCATTCCTAAAGCAGCCTCAATACAGCTATTATCCAGATTCACCCTGTCACTGTGAAAATATGGATTGAAATGGACTTTGCTACTTGAAATTAAGTGCGATCACACTCAGCAGTCCAGGGAAGCACTCCAATTCCAACCTCAATTATGAAAGGCTTTGAGCCACAGGGAGTGAGAAGTATTCAGAGAAAAGAGAAGAGATTCTTTCTCTGGGATTTTCCGTGTTTGCAACCCGAATCCCACGTGAATGTTCTTTCTCTTCCGTGAGTCTTTCTTTCCGTGTTCAGCATCCTCTTCTCACTTCTCCTTCACAGTTATCTCTCCCTCGGAGACAGTCTCTGGACCCTTTGGTGACAGTAACATGTAACTTCACGAGCTGTTGGAATTAACTAAAACTTACTCTTTCCCAATAAATCTCCCCAGTGCAGACACACAGCAGCTGCGAATTCCCAGCATGGGCCTGGCTAAGTTCCTGAATCTTATTCATCATTGCTCCCGAAGACCCATCGGACACTGACACGGAGACAATTCAAAAGGAGAGTTTTGAGCCTCTAAGCTTGACTCTTTGCTTAACCTGCCTTGAAGATCTGGCACTTTGATTTCCCAGAAGTTTGCGCTGGGTTTGCTTGGAGAAAAAGTGAAACAGGCAAGAGACAAGAGTTCAGAAAATGGGGATTAAATACAAACATGGCTAGCTATTAGGCAAGAATCAAGGCCAGGAAATGTAAATAAAATCACCAAGGGCTGTTTAGGCAGTGGCTCATTAGAAACAAGGGTAATATTTGGTTGTAAAGTGTGGGCGCAGACATCTTTCCTGTTTAATGCAATTGTGCTAGTCTACTTATTTTTCCAGCCTTCATTTCATTCATTGGGGGCTGGGAGGGGTGGGGACTGGGATGGAGGGGGGTACGAAGAGTGGCCATCCAGTGCTCAAAGTATTTACTGGCTAAAGATGCCTTACATTTCTGCCAAGATCGTGTTTATTAGTTAAAAATATACTACATTGCGTTGTTGCAAAACTAAATCCATCCCCAGCCCCCACGAGACAGGGTGATTGGGTTTCAGGACGAGGTGCCAGCAGTGCTTTCGGGGACATTAATGTGCCAGCTGCTCCTCCAGCCTTCATTTTATTTCCAGTCCCTGGGCTGGTTTTACACTTTGTTTTTGTATAAGGAAATCGGGATTAGAGGGCCTTTTGTTAGTGACAGAGAGGGAGAGGAGAATCTCCTTTGAGCTCCATAGCAGGGGCAGCCTAGGCAGTGAGACTCAAAGCTTTGATTTACTTCTCACTCACTACCGTTTTCAAAAAGAAAAGATCCCCTGTGTCAGGCTGCGCTGCCAGAAGCTTGTAAGGCAATGCATTTGGAGACCGGGATTTCCAGAGTGTAATCTACAGTCACCAAACCAGGCTTACCTTTGGAGCTCCAGGCTGGTTTAACACCCCCGGCCTGGCAAGAGGCATTTGTAGAAAGGAACACCTCACTCTCACACCATGAAAGGCATTAGGCGTGGTGGTCCCTGTCTGAGGGCTGACCAGACCAAGCACATTCCTACTTGATTGTTTTGAATAAGTTATTTTTATTCATTGGGAAGTGCCGAACTGCTGCAAGTCTCCAAAGTCCCCCCTCCTTAGCCAGCTTGTCTGAGTGCAGTGGCCTGCTGGAACCATTCTCCCCAGATTCTCCTGCTCCTCCTCTAAAGGAAAGAGGGCTGGCCTCCTTTTTTGAGCAACCCCTCTTATAGCAGCAACACACACACGGGCACATGCACGTACCCATACAATGCATTTTGGGGAGGGGGGTGTTTAAGATTGGGATAAAATTACTAAACAAAATTCCCCCAATGAACACTTCCCTCTTTTATTTTTAAGGACACAGAAAGACAAAATAATAAAAAAGAGCCTCCCATAGCCTCCTCTCCATACCCCCCTCGCAGCCCAGGATCAAAACACTCATTCTAAGGACGGAGCAGGGGTGGAAAAGTTCAGGAAAATTAGGCCTTGTCTATTCACTGGCTGGGTAAGGAACTATTGTTTCTCAGCAGCTGTTCTTCTCGCTTCCTGGGAAGCTGGGTTGCAAGTAGGCTGGGGAATGAGTGTGACACGGGGAGGCAGGGGGTGGGCGGTGGGGGAACAGCCAATATTTTTTGCACCTCAAGAAAGATGGCTTTGTTTCTCGACACAGAGCAGAGATCCTGTTTCTGGGTACTGTTATCAGAAACTCGTTCTAACCAAACACAATTGGATAATAAACGTGTGTGTGTGTGCATGAGTGACTCTCAGTGGGGGGGAGGATAGAAGAGAGAGCAGCGGATAAAGTCACAATCTACTCAACCTCTAATCCTGGATTTTTTTTTTTTTAATGTAGAAAAAGCTGAACAATTTCAGCCAAATGAAAAGCAGTAAAGTGGTTGAGAAAGGCTTTATGACTAAGAGAAGACTGCAATGGAAAATATGTAAAAAGAGAAGTTAAACCAGCTGGCTTATTTAATTCAGTCTCCCCATCCCTCCATTTCTACCTTTTTTTCCCCTTCAGCTTAAACTAGGGGAAAAATGCACAGTGTAAATAGCCAGTGTTTTTCCTACTATTTAGCCCTAAGCAAATTCTTCACCGGACTTAGTTTAGTGAATCTCTGGAGATTGGGTGTGAACTTGACACTTAACCCCTCGGTCACAGGTCACTTCCTGCTCCGTGTTGTAAGTAAAAGCTCGTACTATTCCAAGGGTCCCCGTAACCAGGATGAGGGTGGGGGATGGAGGATGGAGGATGGGAGAAAAATTCAATAACTATTCATGTCTAACATTATTTTATTACAGGACTATTTTTCCTCCCATACACAGGAATGAAATGTCAAGCTCTATTCTGAAGTTCAGGAGTGAGTTAATATATTTCTAGTTTATTAATTGATTCATGCATTCAATAAACATCGTTTAAGCATTGTTAGTATACTAGGCATTGTGCTAAGTATTGAGGAAAAAAAGATAATTAAAATCTATTCCCTGCCTTGTATATCCTCAAACAGGAAAGATTTTAGAGTCTAGACCAATAATAACAGCAATTATACTAAGTACAATAAGAGAAAGGGATATGAAAAAAACATAATTCTGCTTAGGGAGGGCAAGGAAGGTTTCCAGGAGGTGGGTATATTGGAACTGAGTTTTTTGAGCTAAGTAGAAACACAACAGAAAGCCAAGGAGAAGAACAGTGCTCCAGGGAGAGGAATTTCCCCTAGAAAAGCCATGTTTTCAGCTTGGGTCAGTGGGCAGTCTGCACTGTTCTGCCCTGATGAGGGTTCTGGAAACTTGGTACAAACAATTGAGTGGGATGGGACAGAATTTGGCTCATGAAGTTTAGAGTTTGAAGCCCAGGAGCCCCCAAAGGCAGCATCTAATGATACAAATATACTTAAACTCAGTGGAAGATAACACCCACATATTACCCTAAAGGCACCACATATAAGGGCAGAAACCAGCAGTAAGGACACAGAGATTGCAGGCAGCGGTTCTGGGGCTGTGAGGTGGGAGAGCTTAGAGAGATGGCCTTGCACAGAGGGATAGGAAACTTTTATTAAAAATTATTAGAAATGGGCCTCGGGGCCCACCTGGGGTGGGGCCCTGAAGTGTTAAAGGCACAGAATGGGTTCAGGCAGGCATGGAAGTGCACTTAGTGGTTGTAAAGGCTTTCAGTAGTTACGTATTGATTTTCATACGAACTAGAAAAACATATGTAACTAGCACATTAGATCCACAACTACACAGATACAAAACTTGCTTAAGAAAAAACTAACACAGCACCATGATGAGCTGACCTTTAAAATTAATGAGATGATACTGAGAGTGTTGCTGCACAGATACAGCAGACATGGAGGAGATGGTCTACGAATGAGTCAGATTTGAAACTGTTGATCTGAGAATACTGGTGCTTCCCCACATGGCCCTATGTGGCATGGCTTGACCCATCCTCTTGGGAGCTAGAAGATATAAACTCTGCTTTCAAAGATGGTTTATCCATATGTCTGTCACCTGTTCCTAATTTTAAAAAACGTCTAGATATATTTTAAAACATCTCTAAAACTCAGTAAAAACTTACTGGATAAATGAATGAATGTGAATATCTTCATTCACATAAAACATATCTCTATTACCTTATTAAAAGTGTTCCCTTGTGCAGGCAGTGCCTGTGGTGCAAAGGAGTAGGGCACCAGCCCCATATGCCGGAGGTGGCAGGTTCAAACCCACCCCCAGCCAAAAACTGCAAAAAAAGTGTTCCCTTGTGGTTAAAATCTATTACATTGGCATCCATGGTCATCATACTCTCATGTAACCAAGGACAGAATCTGTGAGAAATTTAACTGCAGCAGTGTTGTTCTTTGGTATCAGGAAGGAATACAGAGAGGAACTTTCTCCAGCCAATGCTTTCATTTTGCTGTGTCTTCCTATGTAAGATATTATTTTTGTATGTCAAAGTAGTTAACTGTGCTGACAAATAACCACAAATTACAACTGTATAAGATAATAAAAATGTGTTTCTTAATCACCAAAACCCAGTGCAGCTTTCATAGTTGGCCAGCTCTCTTGGCTACCTCCATGACTCGTGAATCAAACATTCTTCCATCTTGTGATACCACCATTTTTTAAATGTGGCCTCTAAGGTCACTAGAGAATATAGGAAAATTATGGGAAAGCATATCAGATGCACATCCAATTTTAGATACAAGGGCCAATCAAAATATCTATATATATAGTATTGGTCAGAAGTGGTCACATGACACCCCCCCCCCCAATAGCCTTTGGCTGGGCTGCCACTTTCTTTAAGAGGAAAGAGGAGCTCACACCTGTGTTGGACAGCTAACCTTTCCCAGCAATTCCACGTATTATTCAGAATGGCATTGTGGTGATGGAGTCGATATGGCTTGTCAAGTGATAACATAAATCAGGGGGTCTTAACCTTTTAAGTTTCATGAATCTGACAAAAATACATGGATCCTATTCCTAGGAAAACACATAGGCATAAGCACAGTTTTCATGGAATTTCATAGATTCTCTAAAGCACATCTATTAAAATCATTAGAAAGTCATAGACCTCCATCTTTGGCATAGTTGAGATTATTTATTGCAAAGATTTATCTTGAATCATCCTATAAATCACGAACTATGGGCCAACTTACATTGCATTTTTTAATCTGCTATGTTGGGGTCCAATATTTTTCATTAATTGCTAGAATTTAAAAAATCTAGAGTATCCATTCGTCATCCACCTTTCAGATGCCAGTTTTTCACTGAGCAGAAATTCTTATCCCTAATAATGTAAAAGACTTTTTGTTGGTACATGTATTCTGCCTTCCATTTGCCACACTCTATTCCATTTCACATGACAAGCAGAGTGATGTCTAACAATTCACTTTTTGCCAACTCATTCCTTTCTAGAAAGTTTTCAGCAGATGAAAGACCAAAATCCTTAATATAGTCTGCAAGCCTATGAATAAACTGACTCTCCCTGCTTCTCACCTAGTTTGCTCCCGCCCCACTGGTGTTTCTGTCCCTTCTTCCCATGTCAGAAAGAAGGGACAGAAGATCTTGAATTACCTTCCCTTTATTCCTTAGGTGGTTAACTGCCATCTTCTTTCGAATCTTAGCTCAATCATCGTTTCCTCACAGAAACCTTTACAGAGACATAAAATAAATCAGATCTCCTATCCATTCTTAGAGCATTCCAAATTTTTTACCTGGTTTGTATCATGGTTTGTAACAATATGTTTGTGTGATTATTTGATTTTCCTGCATCACTCTCACTAGTGGTAAATTCCACAGGGCAGAAAATTTGAACCCCTAGTGCCAGAACTTAACACTTGACTCAGGGTATGGAACATAGTGGGCAGTTAGTATTTTCTTGAATAGATGAATGAATGAATGTTGTCTATGCTTTATAGTACTCCAGATCTTATGGTGGGAGGGGAAAGCCAAGTGATTAAGAGTATTGAAACCAAATAACTCCACCCTGAGAAGTGATTAGAATAACCAATCAGGATTTGGTATGATTTTAAGGAACTTCACAGTTAGACAAAGACTTTTAGTTTACTACATCTGCTGCTGTTCGATAACTTCCAAACCAATAGGAGAAACAAATAGTAAAAAGTGTGTTCATCATTATTTTATATTAGCACAAGAAGGGCTCCCTGTTGAAGTTAGAATGGGGGAAAGGGACAGTCATAGAAAGAATATGTGGTATACCAACAGTGTACTATTAGACAAATCTAAGAAGGCTTCCTTGGGGAGAGAGTCCCTCAAACCCTATAATCCGGAGGCTTCTTCATGACATTCCCATTTGAAACACACATACTCTGAGTACCAAGAAAAGATTTGGCCCACAAATCTTGCTCTTAATCTTTTCTGTTTTTTTGTCACAAGGGTAAAGCCCTGAATTACAAGAAAGGCTGGCAGAGCCTGGGTCAGGTTGGCATTTTAGTCCTCCAGCAGAGAACCACATTTGTGTCTCTTACTTTCCTTGATGGTGTCTCCCCAGGTGGGAGAATTTTACACTTTTATCAAACTCAGCCATGTGATTTCCTTTGGCAATTGACATGGGAGTGGAAGTGACACGCCTAGATTTGAGGGTCATGGTAAGGTTCTGCTTGCTCCCTCTTCCCCACTGATACCAGGCCCACC
Organism: Galagoides demidoff; assembly: GCA_963574575.1. NCBI lineage: Eukaryota > Metazoa > Chordata > Mammalia > Primates > Galagidae > Galagoides > Galagoides demidoff. The sequence continues at coordinate 20,389 of CAUYQV010020191.1, read as the reverse complement.
ATACCCCCAGATGAAGCTCCTCTATCACCCTGGATCCCAAAGTAAAAAGGAGCAGTGACAGACCCACAACCGATTGAGTCAATGTGGAAGATGAGCACAATATGAGCTTCTGCTTTTGTAAGGCACTGAGATTTGAGGGCCATTTGTTATCACAGCATAACCAAGCAAAAGATGACTGAAAAAACATCTGATATCTGTTAGATACAGATCACTCTGTATCTAATTGCACTCAAACTTTGAGTGTATACCTAATAAAAGAATGATCCAATCTCATCTAAGTGGTCAACTCTCATTTCCATCTAAGTGCAGAGCTTCGGGAAGAAACAAACGCAGTCATGAAAGAGAAAGTCAAATTCTCAGCCACTGAGCCCGCAGTCTAACATCTTCTGCATTCACTGACTTGAAACGTGCTGAAGTCCACTCACATCTTAGTCCTCTGCTGGATATGCCAAGAGGACGCTATTTTAGAGGAAAGCTAACAATAGATTCCCGTCAACGAAAAGGGCATTTCCTTTTGTGGAAAGGAAAATAAATGGAATAAAAAAAAAAAAAGACCTTATCCGCTGATTTATACTGAGTCAAGAATAGTCAAAGTTCATCATCATATCATCTTTAATAGTAACATCTTCTCGGGAAATATAAGAGAAACTTGTTCAAGACAAAAACAGTGTTTTCAAATTGCTAAGGTTATGAAGTTGAGTTCATAAGCTAAGGTGAATTAAAATTGGCTAAGTTCTTTGTTTTTGCAGTTTGTCTATTTATTTGCTTGTTTGTTGACACAGAGTGTCACTGTGTTGCCTAAGCTAGAGAACAGTGGCATCATCGTAGCTCACTCGCACCTCAAACTCCTGGGTTCAAACAATCGTTCTGTGTTAGCCTCCCAAGTATCTGGGACAACAGGCACCTGCCACCATACCTGGCTAATTTTTTGTATATTATGTGGAAATAGGCTCTCACTATGTTGCTCAGGCTGATCTTAAACTGCTGGCCTCAAGCAATTCTCCTGTCATGGCCTCCCAAAGTACTTGCATTACGAGTGTGACCCACCGCACCTGGTTCTTATGTATTCCTCCACCCCACTACTGCCTCCAAATTCCTCTGTCTCTCTTTTTGTGTCTTTCTTCTTATCTTTGCCCAAAACCTACTCATGGCCATTTTGGAGGATTCAGAGATGATAGATATATGTATAAATATAATAAATATATTCTTTTATGTATATGTATCAAAATAGTTTTATATTTTCAAAGCCAAATGTAAATTAAGCATAAATTTCTTTCTTTTTTGGGGGGGGTGGGGCTGGGTTTGAACCCACCACCTCTGGCATATGGGGCCCACGCCCTACCCTTTTGAGCCACAGGCACCGCCCAAGCATAAATGTATTTCTTAGAGTTCAGTTCATAATGGTACAATAGGAAAAGAACTTGCTTAATCCACAAACTTTGAAGCTTAAAGTCTTTTAAAAACTACTTGGAAGATTGCTTGAGGCCAGGAGTTCAAGACCAGCCTGGGGAAAAATAGCAACACGTTACCTCTAAAAATATATATTTTTTAAATGGGCATGGTGGTATATGCCTATAGTCCTGGCTGCTTGGAAGGCTGAGACAGGAGGATCCCTTGAACTCAGGAGTTAAAGGTTACAGTGAGCCATACTCATGCCAGTATCCTGTGGCCTAGGCAATATAGAAAGACCCTGTCCTTTGAGGAAAAAAAGACTTGAAATCCAGGAGGCTTTGACACTTACTTTTTTTTGTTTGCAGTTTTTGGCTGGTGCTGGGTTTGACCCCGCCACCTCCAGTTATAGGTGGCCAGGGCCCTACTCCTTTGAGCCACAGGCACCTCCCTTTTGACACTTCCTTTTAAGTACATTCCAACTTTCCCCAGAGTTAGCTAGCCATGAACAGCAGCAATTCAACTTCGTAAGTTTTCCTTGATGTCTGCTAGGACCATAAATTGTCTGTTCATGTACAGTTTGCACTTTAAAAGTAAAGATTATCATACTGAAGAGCCTTTTTGTTATGAGCTTTCTGTTCCAAGGTCAATTCTAGTTAAATACCCTTCCTCCCCCAATGTTCTTGAATTTGAATTGTGGTGCACATTACCAATGATTACTCTCTGTTTTCAGGTAATATTGCCCTTCACCTAAATGTGCTTAGTCTTTAAAATGTTCAATATAAAGTATATTTGCAAAGCTAGACTTACCATTTAATCACGAAGTCGCTTTTGGGAAGCTGAGCGATGGTACACATTGCAGATGCATTTAAACCAGAAGTTGGAGAAGTTATATTTATGCCCCATGATGTCTGAATTTGCAAAGGCTTTCTGGTAATCTGAGGAATTATATTGCATTACTCCCAGCAAATATTTTGCTTTATTTTTGTAGCTCCATTATAAAAGCCTCCGATAAAAAGTTAGTAACTTAGCTATTGCTAAAAGGGTTTTATATGTAATACTTTTAAAACCTAACCAAAAAAAATGTAAACAGTTTACAATTTCATGACCATGAATACAATGAACTAGTCTTTGTTCAGAGTCACTCTAGTCTAATGTAGAATGTTTATCATCAGATTGATCTGCATGAAAATTCAAAGCCAATTATGTATATACACAGAAGAGAGCTGATTTTCCACAATAGCTCTATGGTTTAAAACCATCAAAAAAAAAAAGTGGGGGGGGGGAGTATTGCAAAATGTGCTACTCCATAAATACTATAGTCCATCAATTAAGCAATACATGAAGCATGTAATGATGATAATTCCTGGGTATGTCTACCAAGAAATAGGCAAGCTGGCTGTTAAGTTACTACATCATAGGAATAATAATTGTGTGGGTGCCTGGCTGGGTCATTCTCTCTCCCAGTGCAAACACTGAGGGAAAATGAAATGCAATTATTGAGCTGGCTCTTTTCTTGGAAGCCAGATATCAATGTCTTTGGATAACTGGGCTATAAAAATCACAAATACCCAGTGTGCGACTTTAGAGAATACCCAGTTACCCAAGTTTAGAACTGAGTGAAACTTGGAAGCATCTTGTACTTTGTTCCTTTCATTTTGATGGTGAGCAGGCTGGGGCCCAGAGAGACAGAGTACGTTGTTCACCATCAGAAATCTAGCAATAACAAATATATAGAAAGGACTTGGCCCTCATCTGTCAATTGCCAGCCCAGAGCTTTCCTCTCTGCCATGTGACTTGGAAATCAAATACTATTTTCCAAAACCGAGCCCAAGAGTAACAAGCATGAAATGTGAACCTCTCTATTAGGGTGCTCCATTACAGACTATCCCTTTGAAGTTTCAAATCCAGTAGCAATTTTTAAAAAATGATGTGCTGCGAGAGACCCTTAAAGTGTATCCTTTTTCCCCCTGTGCTATGTGGATAAAAGACTTGCTGTTCACGTATCAAGCTACCAATAATTGACAAGACCTTTGTAAATTATTCTGTACTCAGAGCAGCCTTGCATTACTCCCACTCGTTCAGAATACTCCTTGAAGGCAAAAGGATTATATGGGAGGGAAAAAGAGAACCACATAGCTTAATAGTCAAATTTTTTCTAAACCAAATGTGCTGACTTCATTCGACTTTTCCTTCTTTTCTTCTTTTGATCACTTTTTGTACATTCACATTCCTATTATACAAATCTGTATTGGACTGGAACTATTACTGAAATGTACATATATATGTATGTCATATGACTATAAAATCTAAACTGAGTCTTATAAATACTCTGAAAAGAATTCAGACATACAAAAAATTGCTATTAGGTTACGTGGCTGCCTTATGACACTACAAACTCAATGCTGCCACGCCTCCATACGATTTTTGCTTCCCACGCACTATTTGTGTCTTGGAAACTGCTTTCAGAGCAATGAGTTCATACAATCAAATTTAATATTATCATCATAGCTATACTCCATGTTTCAGAAAAAGTCTTTGCACTTTTATCACATATTTTTTTCTCTAGATTCACCCCAATTATATATTTCTATTAAAAAATAAAATTTGTCTTACAAGGGCAACCGTCTGTTGCCCATGAAGATTGTTTGGAAAAAACAATAAGGCGCTGGTAAATTATATAAAATTTTTTAAAGAAAAATATTTAATATTTTAAATTAATACACAATAATTATACATACTTATGGGGTATATCTAGTATTTTGATGCATGCATACAATGTATAATGATCAAATTGGGGAAACTAGGATAGGCATCACTTCCAACAGTTATCATTTCTTTGTGTTATTTTAAAGAATATTCTTGCCATAACTAATCAAATTTTCTTTGAATAACACAAAGAAATGATGAATGCTTGACTGAATCCAAATTTTTCATAACAAATATTTTAATAATTTTCATCTGCTCCATGCAACCACCATGTCAACAAATCTCAATTTATTAATGACTGGAATACAAGAATTCAAATATGCACTATGTGTGTGCACAAATGTGGGGAGGGATGGTTGTTAGTTCTGGTTTAATTATTCCCAGTTTATTCAATTATTCCCAGTTCCACGGTAGCCCTTCTAGACAATCTGCTCTAGAGTCCTTTGGGGACATCTGGAGAGGAGAGAAGGCCCTTCATTTCCCCTTTTACCACTGGGCTAGCGTCTCCTTACTGCTCTTAAGTAACCTGACTCAACAGAGCTGCAAACATCATAACCTCCTTGAATAGATTGCCCTTTAGAGCTTTTGTCTGAACAGTGGAAATATAGCTGTGAGCATCACATGATAAAGAATAGTTTCCTCTTTTCCTTAGAACTATACCCTTAAAAACTGGGAAAAAGAAAAAGGACCCAGGGAAGTGGATCCAAATGCCAAGATGGTAGACAAAAGAGGTACTCCAGTGGTGTCCTGGTGTCACTCTGGCTGTGATTGAATTCTAGCTCTGAACTTATTTTCCAAACTCAGACAAGACCCATAAATTTTCTGTGCCTCAGTTTCTTCATCCATAAAATGGGAACTATCACCCCTGCATTATAGTTAGTGTGTCATCGTAATTAAAACAGTACTTGGCATGTGGCGAACACTCAGTCATTACAAATGATCATTTATTGAGAAATTACAGCACTTCCCAGTGCCCAGTTAATGTAACTCCCACTTCCTTTTAGAATTTTTACTGTGAATTTCTACTTTCTAAAAAGAAAAAATTGAAATGAAATCTCAACTAGCTCTTTGAGGATGGTGTTTTCTTTCTTTGGTTAGCACAATTATTAGTTGACAGTACACATACATAAAGAACTTTGATTCTTTGACACGGTAAATTTTGCATTCTTAGATACACATTAAAATTCCTTGAACATAAAAAGCAGAAGCTCAACTATTCTAAAACCAAATGTACAGCCCTCACTCATTCCCATCACACCTACATTCTATTCATTCTTCACTGTCAGCCAAGATAACTTACAGGCTAAGAAAAAAGACAGGACAGAAACCAGAGTTGATGACAACCTGCCTGGTCCAATTTCTAAGCCTGGGTACTGAGCTAAATATATCCATGTTCTATGGCAGTGAGGATTGTACACCCTGCCTCAGGAGCAGAATCATGACAGCGGTTGTGAAATGCTGTTGACCCTGTAGGAGCTTGAGACCTGTGCTAGGTGCTTCCTGAGTAGTCATAAAGAATGGACGAGCTGTTTAAGGAAGGCAGTTGGGTGGAGCTGCTCCATTCTTCTGTATAAAAGGGCAGTGGTTTATCCTCCAACACTTTTGGTGGCTTTCTTCCAGCTGTCTCTGCTCAGGAACCTGAATCTAATTCCAAATATATTTTATTTGTATCACAACCCACCACAGGGACAATAGAAATTCATGCCCGGGAACTAATGCTAAATTGCAGCAATCTCCAAATTATCTACTCTGCTGGAAAGCCCACTTGAAGCCAGATTTCTAAAGGAAGTAGAATTTTGTAAGTTCCTACAATCCCTTTTTTGTATTACCAGGAAAATAGCTTGTCTGTAAACTGTTAATAAGGAAAAAGTCTCACGGATTCATCTCCCTTAGGCAAGTACCATTACCGGTATTTCAACTCCATAAGCAATTCAACTGAAACGAATAAACTAAAATAATGATAGCAATAGTATTAAAACAACCACACACTATTGCATTATCAATGTCTTTCTTTCACGTGACGCTATAAAAGAGCTTTCTTATATGCAAAATCTTTCCCTTCTTATCCCTGTCCCTACTTCCCACAAACTCTGATAAGAAATCACTCTCAATAACTCTGAGAAATGTCCAGTGGGATTATTTTGAAGGACATAATTGCAGCTACTGAGAAAGAGACTCAGTGTGTAATTGAAACTAAATTAGGATAAAATTGTTTTCAGAAGATTGATAATTGTACCTTGGGATTTAAAATAACCAAACTTAACACCTGTAACCTCGCCCAGACCAAGGGCGGGTGCATTCCCATACATCTGCTCTAGTGTTTTAGTGTATCTTGGAGTATGGCCAATCAGTTTTGTTCTTCCTCCCACCTTGGCATACAATTATATTTATCTAAGACAGTTTATTATCTGCACATGACAGCATTTACAAGTGCTGAAAATTTCTACTAAGAAATTTAACCTGTATTCTTTTGTTGAAAATACTGCCTCCTCCCTGTGGGGAGTGTTTAATTGACTGCTTTCTCACCTCAATTGCTTTAACTCTTCATTGCCTTCTTTAATGCAGCTCAAATGAGATTGCTGGTGTTGCTTGTCAATAGCCACGTGCCCCTCTTCTTGCCAGGAACAAAATAGAATACATTTTTTAGCCTCTCTGTGGTTGGGTGATGCCTGTAACTGAAATCTTACCAACAGTATGTGGGCAAAAGTGATGGGTACCATTTTTAATCTTGGGCTATAAGAATCTTCCAACTGTGATCATTTCTTTTTCCCTAGTTGGTTTTAGAGTAGGTGGTAGAGCCAATTAGATGGAAGAACCTGGTTCCCTGAATGACCAAAGTAGAATGACCATTCTACTTTGTTACTCCACAGAGGACTATGATATGAGCAAAAAATAAATCTTTGTTATGACACCATTGAGGTATGGGTTTTTTTCAGTTACAATTATTAGCATTATTTAGTTTATCAAATACAGTTACTTTCTTGCTTGCTTCTGTCTCTTCATTTCTATAGTCTTATATTTTATTCCTTTTTTACATGTTTTTCTGCAAAGAATTATTGCATGCCCAACCTATGCGCTAGAAACATAGCATAATGCACTATAACTATGATCAAAGTAACCCAAATGACCAACCAACCACCTTACAATCTGAAAAGCTCAACAATTTAGGTCTACTAATCCTTTCAGAAAGATGTCAGCAAACTACAGTCTGTCCTGTTTATGTAAATTAAGTGTTATGGGAGCATAGCCATGCAAATTCATTGACTACATTGGCTCACAAAGCCTAAAATATTTACTACTTGTCCCTTTACAGAAAAGGTTTGTTGACTCTTGTTCTAAAAGTTTTGGGAATGAATTCTCAAAGGAGATGACATGTGAGGTGAGGTTTTGTGGAGTTCACTGTGGTAGAAGAGTCATTCTGTAGAGAAAGAATAATAGGCAAGCAAAAAGTGTCATTTTAAAGGTTACTCAGGCAGTACTAAGAAAGCAGAAGGGACCAAGATCACCAAGCATTACTGAGAATAAGCAAGTAGAAGAACAAGGGAGGAAAAGGTCTGAAAACAAGCAAACCTGTTAACCTCAGACCTTTAGTTCTGTGTTGGTGCCACATTTTAATAAACAATATTATATCAACACCAAATAGCATCAAGTTTAGCTACAGATTAATGAGCTATAGAATGTCACTCACCATTTTCTAGCATAGCCCAGTAAGATTTCTTAAAGAATGATACATAGGAAAGTATAGCTCTGGGATGGGCTTCACTCATCATTTCTGTAAAAATCCCTCTGCTGAGTAAGTTAAGAAGAGTTAAGTTGTAGCTTGTAAAAGAGAAAAATATGAAGACCCCAATACCAAAATGGAAAACCATATGCTCATGTGTTCTTTCTCTCACTCAGCTTGGGCTGCCATAACAAAATATCTCAGACTGAGTGGCTTAACCAACAGACATTTATTTTCTTACTGTTTAGAGGCTGGAAGTCTGAGATCAGGGTCCCTGTGTGGTTGGTTTCTGGTGAGGGCTCTCTTCCAGCCTTGTAGACGGCCACCTTCTCACTGTGTCCTCACATGCACATGGCAGGGAGAGAGTGAGCTTGGGTATCTCTTCTTGTAAGGGCTCTAATCCCCGCCTGAGGCCCCCTCATGACCTTATCTAAACCAAATCACCTCCCAAAAGCTCTACCAACAAATACGATCACATCAGAGCCAGGGCTTCAACATATATATTTTTAGGGATGGGGAACGAAAAATTCAGTACAAAATACTCCTCAGGCAATACATACAAACCTCCTAACAATATAAAAACATTTATTCCTCATTTATTCATTCTCTGTATTTTTTGAATATCTATTATCCAACAGGCACTCCTCTAAACTGGGGGGTCCAACAGTGGCCAAAACACACCTGGTTTCTTCTCTCACAGGGCTTACTCTTCATGGTGGGAGACAGACAATTAACATACAAACAACCAGGCAGGATGATTTCAAAATTTCTAAGTGGCATAAAGAAAGAGACTGGGCTTGTTTCAAATGAAGAACTCACAAGGAGGTAGTGTTTGAAGCCCCACTAGACTCACAGGGAGGAGACGGCCAGACAGAGATTTGGGGATGGAGCACTCTAGGTGGAAGAAAGAGCAAGAGTAAAATTTTCAAAGCCGGAAAGATTTTGGCAAAGTCTAAGAGGCTGCAATGGCATGAAGAGGTCAGAGAAGAGTGGAGGGTGAAGATGTTAGAGATGTGGTGAGGGGAGAGTCCTTTCACAGAGGCACCTATAGACATAAACTTGATACTCAGCCTCACTAGTCATTAAAAGATGTACTCAATGGAATAATCTTTTTAAATTATAAAACTCACTTTTAAATGATTTTTTTTTTAATTCAGTGTGGTTTGAGTAAAAGGTATCACTCCCAATGCTGGTCAAGCTGTATATTAGTATCAGTCTTGCAGAATGTTGACTATACCTTTATCAAGACTTTGGAACATGCATGGCCTTGATTCAGCAATTCCTATCCTTTGATATCATTCTAAGGTAACTGTAAGTGACTCCCTTCATTCAGCGATGCTCTTTGTAGTGTTACCTACTATAGGCTTTCCAATCATATTTTTAAAAATCAAAAATAAACGTTCTAAAGGATAGACTCTTGCCACTACTTTGAAGGCTTGCAACCTGCTGAATTTAATTCCACATAGACTAAGAAAACAGAGCAGAAGTTATAAACTGTGTCACTCCACAAGCTATAGACTGACTGTGTCTCCCCAAAATTCATATGGTAAAATCCTAATCCTCAATGTGATGGTATTAGAAGGTGGGCCCTTTGGTAGGTGATGGCTGTAAGGGCTCAGCTCTCATTAATGGGACTAGCTCCCCTATAAAAAAGACTCAGCAGAACCCCTCACCCCTTCGGCAACAAGATATAGAAAGAAGGCAGCCATTTGTGAACCAAGATGTAAGCCCTCCCAAGACACTGAACCTGCTGGTGCCTTGATCTTGGATTTCCCAGCCTCCAGAACTGTGAGAAATAAGTTTCTGTTGAGTATGAGTATAAGCCATTCACTCTATGATTTTCTGTTACAGCAGCCTGAACAAACTAAGAGGAATATTAAAACATAATACTGTTAATACTGTCAATCTCATAAATTGAGTTTTATTACCTTATTTCATACCAATTGAGACAATAAGGTATTAATAAACTGTAATAGATTTTTGCTTTGGGGTAAGATGTACAAAGGCACAAAAGAGCTTTATTCCTAAGGTATGCAAAACCTGGACAACAACATAAAAATCCTATTTTTCTGTGAGAGTAGCAAGTAGTGTCAGATACAAGGAAGTTTTGATGAACTGAATTTCAGAGACAAGCAGTCAGTCCCTTTGTAGGGTCAGAAAGAGGATGTAAGTTCCCATACTTTGGGGGGTGGGGTGCACCTGGTTTGGATCTGGATGGATGAGAAGCCAGTTTGTTGAAGCTTGGGAGTGGAGGAGGAGAAATCAATCAACTCTTATTTGTTTTTTGTTTTTTTTTATTGAATGGTAACTGTGTACATTGATGCACTTCAGGGGTACAGTGTGGTGTTTTCACACACAATCCAAGACACTTCCATCAAACTGAATCAACCCTTATTTGATAATGAATGCTAGCAGGGAAGACTAGAGCTGGATAAAACCCCAGATGAAAAGTAAATTCCTGAGCATGACAGTGCTCTCCTCTGCCTAAACCTCCAGATTATTATGAGTACAGGAAAGGATGGGAAAAAAACATCTCATGTTGTCTCCCACATTCTTGTGATTCTAGAGAGGTGTCAGATTCGAATTCTAAGGTGAACCTACAACCTGATCTCTCCCCAGTTCAAATCTTGACATGGTCAAAAAGTCTGGAAAGTAGGTTGTCAGCTGTGGTTAAATCACAAATTAATTCACTTATGTTAAAGCTGTAAGTCAGTACAAACTCAACCCTCTTCTAAAAGTCAGCTCAATGACTAGTTCCTCCCCTTAACCAAAAGACAGAAGTTACAGTTTCTGGAAAATAAACAGGCAACAAACAGTGTCCTTCAGTCTTCACTTTTTTTTATATGCAATATACAAAATACAATAAAAAAAATTATGAGACATACGAAGAAACAGAAAAATTTAACCTTAAGAGAAAGTACAGTTTATAGAATCAATCCAACAGATGATCTAGCTTTTGGAACTAACAACAATTTTTTTCTTTTTCTTTTTTGAGCCAGAGTATCATTCTGTTGCCCTGAGTAGAGTGCCAAGGCATCATCATAGCTCACAGCAACCCCAAACTTTTGGGCTCAAGTGATCCTCTTGCCTCAGTCTCCTGAGCAGTTTGGACTATAGATGTGTGCCACTATGCCCAGCTAATTTTTCTTTTTTTAGTAGAGACAGGGTCTCTCTCTTGCTCGGTCTGTTCTCAAACACCTAAATTCAAGCAATCCTCCTGCCTCAGCCTCTCAGAATGCTAGAATTACAGGTGTGAGCCACCATACCTGGCCTAGCAGACAAAGATTTGAAAACAACTATTCTAAGTAAAGTAGCTCAAGAATGGAAAAGCAAGCATCCCATGTACTCAGTACTATATATAAACTAGTAGATGAACAACTACAGACCCACACAAGAGAAAAACACATTTAAATTTAAGAAGAGGGAGTAGAAATGAGGGGCTGGGGAATTGCCAAATTCCCACCTACCAGGTACAATGCCTATGTAATGGGTATATGGCATACTTCCTGGGTGCAAGACTTGGACTTTACCTTACAAATGCAAACAACATAACCTAATCATATGTACCTTCATATTAATCTGAAATTAAAAATAAATAAATAATTTAGAAAGCTATTATAAACACATTGAAGAATGTACAGGGAAAAATATGGATGTAAGGGATGAAGAGAGAGGGGTGTTTTTAGGAAAGAAATAAAAACACCAAAAAAGAGACAAATGGAGAATTATAGGGCTAAAAACACAACATCACATAAAAAATATATTAAAGAGGCTTAAGAATAATAAGTTAGCCATAAATAGGTACTGGTTAGGTCTCTTGCTATGAGGAGCAAAGCTGAATGATGGCCCATGTATTCTTCTCTGGATCTCTCACAGCTCTCACAGCAAGATGAAGCTGTTCTAGGCCACTCCAGCCAATGGCTGAGTGTGATACCAGTTATTAATGCAAGTCCACTCCGTGGGCTGTTTGACTTCTCCAGTGGGTGACATTGGATTGGGAAACTCCCATCTGTCTGGTAAAATGACCTTTATGCAGGTGCAATAGTTCTAGACTTTTCACAGATATTAGTCATGGCTCCTCTTCTTTCTTCTGCTCCCTCATCTTTTATTTTTCAGACATTTTCACCCTTACATCTTTTGTAAGTCCAATTTGGTCTTTGCGTATGCTTCTCAGTAACTCCAAACCAGCACAAGAAGGCTCTAGACTTTAACAGGAATCATCAATGGTTGTGAAAACTGATTAGTAGATATTTTCTATTCTAAATATCAATTAGTAGAGATTTTCTATTCTGAATATCAGAGAGAAAAATGATTGAAATGAAAAAAAAGAACAGAGAGTACATCGATGTCCCAAGAATCAAATGAAATGGTCTAATGCAGCTAAAGTCTCAGAAGGAGAGAAGAGAAAAAGAAGAGACGGTAGTTGAGCAACTTTCAGATTTGATTAGAATTACCGACACCCAGGATCCAAGAAATTCAAAAGGTATCAAGCAGAATGAAAACAAGCAAAACACACTGAGGCGCATTATAGTCAATTTGCTGAAATTCAGTGTAAGGTCCTACACACACACAGAAGAGAAACAGTGGGAGAACAGTGGTGAATGTGTTCGCTGACTTTTCATCAAAAACTAAGTAGGCCAGAAGACAATGGAACCATATCATTGTGATGCTGAAGAAGGGGAATTGTTGCCCTGCAGTTTTATACCCAGAAAATGTGTCCTTTAATTGTGGGGTCAAGACAAAGATGTTTTCAGATTGTTAAAGCTGAGGGTATGTATTGCCCCCAAACCCCAAGCTATAGAGGATGCTGAAAGAGGTTCTTTAGACTGAACGAGGATCATGAAAGATAAAGGATCAGATATACAAGAAACACTAAAGAACATCAGAGAGGGTAAAAGTGAAAAATGTAAACGTTTTCTTTTCTCCACTTATTTGGTGTGCAGTTAACTGTTTAAAGCAAAACTGATAGCAATATTTTGTAGGGTTTATAAGACATATAGAACTAAAATGCATGAAGGTCATGGCACTCAAAGCGGGAGGGGATGGATGAGCTATATTGTTGTAGGAGCATTTCCTCCTATGTGGGGCAATGTCCTGTTATTTCAGACTCCACAATGAGATGTATATTACGATGCTACAGCAACCACTAGAAAAATAAAACAAAGGAGTAAGACTAAAAACACAAAAATAATAAACTCTAATGACTCTAAGCTTTTTTATCATGATCCACAAGAAGCGATGTTTTATACTGCTGCCCAGTACACAGTGCCCCACACTTCTCATACACACAAATGTATACATGGAAAAAAAATTATTCAAAGCAGTATTTACAAAGTACAGTGACTATTTTCTATTCTATTTCATTCTTAACATCAAGTATGACCTATTTTATCAATTTTGCTTTGGCAGAGATCACAATTTTCTACTGAAAAAACAATTTCCAATAGCACTTATTATGTAGCATGTAATTTATTTCTTAATTTTTTTAAATTTACTTTTAATACTTAATTTCTTTTCACCAAAAAATTGTATGCATAAGATAAATTACCTTTTTTTTAGAAATAAGAAAACAGACTTGGAGAAATTAACCATTCTTAAGACTATAGGCCAGTAAGTAGAAAAGGAAGGATTTCAGTGGAGTTAGAAATATAAGAAACACAACTGCCAGGCAGCACCTGTGGCTCAAAGGAGTAGGCCACCGACCCCAGATGCCAGAGGTTGCAGGTTCAAACCCAGCCCTGGCCAAAAACTGCAAAAAAAAAAAAAAGAAAAAGAAAAAAGAAACACAACTGCCACCCGCATAAGTGTTGTACTGCACCCTCTCCATCAAGGCCACTTAATTTAGGGACCTAGGTGTCATGAATGGGTGTCTGTACCTACACACATTTTTCTTGGGATAAAAGATGAGTTGTCATCTCTCACCTGAAAAAAGCTAAAGCATCACAATACTACACTGTTCTGCCCTAATTTACTGCCCTAGTTTGTTTTTGGTTTTTTGGTTCCTTTCAGGGCATTTATTATTATTATTATTATTATTATTATTATTATTATTATTATTAAATCATAGCTGTGTACATTAATGCAGTCATGGGGTACAGTGTGCTGGTTTTATATAAATTTGAAATATTTTCACCAAACTGGTTAACATAGCCTTCATGGATTTTTTTAGTTATTGTGTTAAGACATTTATATTCTACATTTAGAAAGATTCACATGTACCCTTGTAAGATGGACCATAGGTATGGTCCCATCAATCACCCTCCCTCCACCCATCCTGCCCCTCCCCTCCCCTCCCTCTCCCTCATCCCCATATTCTTGGTCTATAATTGGGCTATAGCTTTCATATGAAAGCTATAGATTAGTTTCATAGTAGGGCTGAGTACATTAAATACTTCCATTCTTGAGATACTTTGCTAAGAAGAATATGTTCAGAACCGCCAGCTCAGTGGTTTAAGCCGTGCACATTTGTTCTCTCACGCTCCTGGCACCAGGGTGTCAGCGGGGTGGTGTTATTCTGGAGGAGAGAAGGAGGGGGCTTTGTCTCCTAGCCTTTCTAGGCCACCTGCTTCTTTTGGCTTGCTGCCCCTCCCTCCATCTTCACAGCAGCAATGTGGCATCCTCGGCTTTCCGTGGCCTCCTTATAAGGACCCCTGTGGACAATCTTTGCATCTCAAAGTCCTTAGTGTAATCACACCTACAAAGTCCCTTTGCCATGTAAGGTGGCATATTCTGGTGGCTGGGACATGGATTCTTACTGGGGCCATTATTTCACCTCCACAAAGTCCAGATTGAACTCCACCCTTCCTTCCCTGCCAGCTCTTCCCATCACGGATGTGGGCTGGACAGCCTCCCCTCCTCTGCCCTCATTCTCCCGCACCAGTCCATCAGCAGGACCTCTCAGCTCTTCCTCTGTCTGAGACACGCCCGGGACGAGGACAGCTCTCCCATCTGCACAGCCCAGCTGTGCACGGCTCCTGCCCAGGTTACCGGCCATGATGGGGACAGCTCCTGTTCACTGGGATGCTGGCCTCCGGAGGGCAGGGTCCGTGCCCTTGCTGGGTACTAGAACACAGCCAGGACATGCGTGTACAGCACACATTTGCTAAGTGGGGGAATGAGGACTGGACAGCACCAGGATTCGGGGCAGTGGGGTGCTTTGAGTGGAGGCAGCTGGTACAGCCTTGCCCTCCATGATGGGGGGTATGGGACTTTATGCAGGGGAGGGGCCAGGCACTCAGTGGGTGGAACAGTGGCCATCAGAGCTGGGCGGGACCCGGCGGGGGTGACGTGAGGTTGCAGGCCGGGAGCTGGCACTGGGAGGCAGGAGAACAGCTGCTGTGCTAGGCTGGGCGCTGGGGGGCTCTGCCACACATGCACATAAGCAACGGCACCCAGGAGCCTGCGAGGACGTCCTGTGTGCAGGAGGGTTGGGCCGCTGTGCATCTGGGGTGTGATTTCTGTGCACACACATGTCCTTACAAGTTTATGAGCCTCCGTTCATGTGACTGTGTTCATGTGCGTCCAGGTGTCTGCACGGGTGCCTGTGCACCTAGGCATGAGCGTGTCTGGGTGTGTTTTGTGAGCGCGTGTGTGTTGGTGTCTGAGTGACCATGTCACTGTGTGTCTGGGTGTCATGTATAAATGTGTGTGTCTGTGATTGTGTAGCAACTGGGGGGTCTGAGGATTGGGTCTGTGTGTCATGTGTGTGACTCGGTGGCCATGTGTGAGTGGTCCTGTCTGCGCTCCCATGGGGTAGGTAGGAGCCGTGGGTGCCCCCATCCCTGTGTCCCTCAGCCTGTGTGCTGCGCTGAGGCAGCCCCATCCTGCCGAGCCTGTCCCCCCCACCCCCCAGGCTGCCTGGGGCTGGTCTGAGGAGAGCTTGAGCCCCGTCGCTGTCAGGAAATCTGTGTCATCAGGCTCAGGGTTGGAAAACAGCCAGCGCAGGGGGCCCTTGAGCCTGGTGCCCTCGCCGGCCCTAAGCTGTCACCAGGGCCGCTCGCCTGTGTTAACTGATCGCAGGGAAAAACCCATTAAGCGCCTGCCTCTCCCAGTCATCTGTTATCGCTGGTCGCGGCTGACACGAGCTCGCTCTTCTTCTCATAATTGGAGAAAGTTTTCCCATTACCCGCTGTCTCTGCGAGGCGGCAGTCCTCACAGCACCCTCGCCGCAGCCCCTCTGTGGTCACGCGGTTCCTCCTCCTCCTTAAGAGGCTGACCTAATTTCCACTCTTTGTCATTTCTCCCACACTCCAGTTGGTTTGCAGAGGAGCTGCTCTGAGCCTTGGCTCCCGTGGAGCCATCTGGGGGTTCCTAGACCCAGGAGTGTGGCCGTCCCTCTCAGAGGGCTTTCCTGGTCCTGACTGGCCGCCTGGCCTTGGTTGGAGGGATGACCTCTGAGCCTGGTGCCCCTGCCTAGGAGGGATGAGTTTGTTCAGGGCTCATGCAAAAAATGAGACAGAGAGTCCTGCAGCTGGTGTCCCTGAGGGCAGCCCCTGCCTCTCCTCCTGCTTCTCTCTGTTGGAAAGCTGAGCCACTGTGGCTGCCAGTGTCATCATAAACACATTTTGTCCTCCCTCCACAGTGGGGGCCTCCTAGGAAAGGGCCTGTGTTCCTCCCAACCCCCAGAAGAGGGCCTGGCCAGTGGCCTTTGCTTCCTTCCTGGGGACCTGAGGGCGGCAGGTTGGCCTCTTGGGATCCTGCTGCACCCTGGTGCCATCCCTGACTCCTGCTTCCCAAGAACTCTCCCTTCCTGGGACTGCCCCAGCCTGGCTCTGTGTGAGCAGCTCTGGCCAAGCTGGGCTGAGTTCTGGGGAGCAGCAGGTGTCCATGGGTTGTGACGGGGGGGACACCACCTGGTGTGGGAGCCACGGACACCCTAGGCCTTGACCACCCTGCTTCTTGCTGCCATGAGGGCAGACTAGCTGGAGATGCAGCTGGGGCCAGCCTGACAGCTCAGTCCACTCCCTGGAGGCCCTGCACACCCTCAGCAGTGGGCTTCATCTAGGAGCTGGCTCCTCCTGGCAACACCAGCCCCTAATTAGAGAGGAGGGTGGCTCATGCTCCAGTATGAAGGTGGGGTCGGATGACCAGCTGGGTCACCATGGCTCATGACTTCACCTCCCTCCACAGTTTCCTCATCTGTAACATGGGCAAAGACATCCAGTCCCTGCCTCTCCAGGTGGCTGTGGGGCTCAAACACTCTAACAAGCAGGTGCATGTGGGTACAGAGTGAGCTCTCAGTCACGGTTCCCATCCTAAACCTCGTCCTCACCAGGCGCCACTGTGCTTGCCCACCCTGCCCACGCCCCTCCTGAGGACCCCGCCAGTCTGTAAATGTGAGCGGCTCCTGTGGGGAGTTGGATTCTGCTTTGCTGTGTGAAGTCTTTATTGATGTGTGAGCTCTATATGATGAGTCTGTGACCTTCCTCTCACCCGTCCACCCCAGACCCACAGAGGGAACGTTGCCAGCACCTTGGAAGGGTCTCTTGTGCCCCCTGGGGTAGTGTCTGCCTTCATGGAGCTAAGCCCTAGCCTGGCCAGGGGATGGTGTTGTCTGTGCATGAACGTTACGTGTGTGGATGTAGCGGGCAGGTGGTGTTTGGCTCTTTTCACAGAATGTCGTGTCTGGGGGCTCCCACCACTGTGCTGTGTTCCCGTCAGGCAGCCTTCTAATACATGCACACTCTGCAGCATTTCAACAACATTTAAAATTCAGGAGATTTCACACACAGTACAGATATTGGACGTCTTTGGACACATTCTGGCAACATGGAGCCTGTACTCTTGTGTGAGGGCAGACCTGGGATGGGTCCCCATGAGCTGCCAACCCCTTCTTGCTGGGCATCAGGGCTGTGAGTCCTGGAAAGGTCACTGCACCTTCTCCACACCTCCAGTGGGGCCGATGGATTGATTGAAAAAAGACCCCAATTTCCTCCCTTCCTGGTGCACCTGCTCCTTCCCAGTGGGATTCTGTGGTTTTTCCCCTTGGGGGGAGGCTGCTTCTCCACCTCTGGAATGGGAGCTTGGTCTTGTGACTTGCTTTGGCCAACAGGACAGCAGAAAAAGTGATGCCGGAGATTGTTTTCACCTGTGGTAAGGCTATCATAGGGGTGGACCAGCTCATTAGCTGCTAGAGAACAAGAAGCCAAGAAGAAAACTAAGATGCCATGGCCAACAGAACTGCCAACTACCAGACGTGAGGGATCCACTCTAGTGCTTTCTGACAACCACAGATGCATGGGGGAGCTTGGCTGATCTGGGCCAGGCCAGCACCCAGCTTACCCACAGAATAGGGTGCTAAAACATTTCTGGTTGTTTTAAGCTATCACTTTTTGGGATGGTTTGTTACACAGCAGAAACATTGTTATACTTGCTGATACACTGGGTGTGCCAGTGAGCAGACAATCTCCCTAGGGGCCCAGGGAAGATGCCTGTTCCTCTTGACAAGGCAAGTGGACTCCCCTTTTGACCACTTGGGAGAGGAGCTGGGACACACACCGTTGGGACTTCTCTGCTCACCCACCCTCCCCACAACTGACCACTGACTCCTGTGGGCCTGTCCACCCAGCACTGTGCCCACACATGCTTCTCAGCCTGCTGGGACCCACTGCTCCTTCCCACACTGGCCTGGCTTTCAGACGACCAGGCCTACTGTCTGATCAGGCTCTTTTTCTTTTGTTTTCTTTTCTTTTTTGTTTTTTTGTTTTTGAGACAGAGTCTTGTTTTGTCACCCTTGATAGGAGTGCCATGGCATCACAGCTCACAGCAACCTCAAGCTCTTGGGCTCAATGAATCATCTTGCCTCAGCCTCTTGAGTAGCTGGGACTACAGGCTTCTGCCACAATGCCCAGCTATTTTTAGAGATGGGGTCTCGCTCTTGCTCAGGTTGGTCTTGAACTGGTGAGCTCAGGTGATCCACCCGCCTTGGCCTCCCAGAGTACTAGGATTACAGGTGTCAACCACTGAACCTGGCCTCTTTTGCTTTTCTGAATACTGACAACCATGTTATAGGTGCTCTGACCAATCAGAATGGGCACCGTGTGTTGAATATCAGCCTGCTGGTACCCCTAGCTCCTGCACACCAGCTCACAGCACACATGCACACATGCACTCACACACACGCTCTGCTGTGCCCTTTCAGCTCCTCAGGGCCACCTCAGCCAGTCATTCTCCTGCCACGCACGCCCCTCCAGTGTAGGTGAGGGAGCATGTGGCCTTAGTGTCCTGGAGCACGTAGCCTCAGTGTCTTCCTCTGCACTGTGAACAGGATTGGACTGGCCGCTCTACAAGGCATCTGGAAAGCTGCTCATACTGTCTGGGAAATGTCCTCCCTTAGTGGAACTGGCATCTCCACCTCAGTTTCCACATCTCTACAATGGTTCTCCAGGCCAAAAGTCTCTATCCCGGCCTACAGAACTTGTGTGCAGCCTCCTGGATGGCACAGGGCCAGCATTCTGGGCTCAGGGCAGGGGGGCAGAGAGGATGAGTGTGGAGCAATGCCTGCCCTGCCTGTGGCTCTGAGGGCGGGGGGACGTGTGCCGGCATGTAGTTCTTGCTCCATTAAGACCAGGTCAAGGCCGTTGCACACTCTGATCCCTTCCTGGAGGCCTCTTCACCTCCTAACTCCAATAATGCCTGAGATGGAGATCCACTGGACCCCAGGGGATGCTCCCTAGAATTCCCAGAGTGGGTCAGAAACCTCAGCTCCACAGGACTGCAGCCCTGGGTGGGTGGCTCTCTGCAGAGTTGCCATCTGCACCAGCCTTTATGATGATCTGATGGGTGCATCTGCCTTCCCCTGAATGGCAGCTCCTGTGGGCTGGGCTGGGCTGACTCTGTTCACCCTGTGTCTTCAGTGCCTGGCATCTGCCTGCCACACAGTAGGCACCTGCTAGTGACTCACTGCCTAGCAGGAGAGGCAGGGCACGGGTGCAGGAAAGACAGGGCACAGGCTCAGGAGAGACAGAGCTCGGGTGCAGGAGAGGAAGGGCATGGGCTTAGGAAAGGCAGGGTGAGGGTGCAGGAGAGGCAGGGCACAAGCTGCTGGTTGAGGAAAGGCTGGGAGGCTCTGCAGAGTGCGCCTCCCCACCCCTCTTCTGAGGCTGCTCTGCTCCATCAACACCGCCAGCCTGCGCCAAGGGGCTGCTGGGCTCTGCCAGGAGCAGGAGATGTCAGCCGAGCTGAGAGGGATCCTCGAAGTGACAGGTGCTTCTTAGCTACGGGCGCGCCCCGGGCTGAGGCAGAATTGGCTGCGGCAGCAGCCCTCTGTGCTGGGCTAATTAGGGAAGGAGGGCTGGGGGACGGAGGGCACTCTCTTCCGGGATCAGACCAAAGGCAAGCAAGCCCCACTCGTGAGCACGGTGAGCCAGTGTGTGTGTGTGTGCGCATGTGAATCAGAGATGGAGACAGCCAGAGAGAGAGAGGGCTGGAGGAAATTGTGTGTATGTGGCACAGGTGGTGTGTTTGTGTCTTCCTAGGTCTGTAGCTGAGTTACATGTGTGATTTGCACACGAGTGTGTGCTCTTGTGTCTGTGTGCATACAGGTATGTCTGAATGTCTGTTTCACAAGCA
>CAUYQV010020190.1:0-16604 GCA_963574575.1 Galagoides demidoff | reverse complement strand
GCTTGAGCCCAGGAGTTGGAGGTTGCTATGAGCTGTGATGCCATGGCACTCTACCCAGGGGGATAGCTTGAGGCTCCGTCTCAAAAAAAAATAAAATAAAATAAAACCTATCTTACTGCTAATCCTACTCTACAAGGAGGTTTGGCTTGTTATAAGAGCTATAACACTTATACCTGTTGAATAAAACCTATCCTGTGGTCTGTCGCTTCATTCTTCGAACTGCCGAGACCAAGAGCCTGGAAATTCAGTATCAAAAATCTGGTATCAATGCCATGATTCTCAAAGTCAGTGAAACTGTCTTGGTTTTTTTTTTGTTTGTTTGTTTATTTGACACAGTGTCACTCTGTCACCCTGGGTAGAATGCTATGGCATCATCTTAGCTCACAGCAACCTCAAACTCTTGGGCTCAAGTAATCCTCTTGCTTCAGTCTCCCGAATAGATGGGACTAAAGACACCTACCACAACGCCCAGTTTGTTTTTCTATTTTTCGTAGAGACGGAGGTCTCACTCTTGCTCAGGCTGGCCTCAAACTCCTGAGCTCGAGGGATCCAACCACCTCAGTCTCCCAGATTCTAGGATTAAAGACATGAGCCACCACACTCAGCCACTGAAACTTTCATTATAATTCTCCAATTAATAGGTCTATAACAGCATATATCATTCAATTTATCAATGACCTTTAGTAACTGGATAAAAGTGCATCCAGAATTCCCTATTGAAGTAGCATTTTGAAAAAAAAAGTTAGCTTTTTAAAATTTATTTATTTATTTATTTATTTTTTTTAGACGGAGCCTCAAGCTATCCCCCTGGGTAGAGTGCCAGGGCATCACAGCTCATAGCAACCTCCAACTCCTGAGCTCAAGCAAGTCTCCTGCCTCCACCTCCCAAGTAGCTGGGGCCACAGGCACCCGCCACAACGCCTGGCCATTTTTTTGATTGCAGCCATCATTGTTGTTTGGCAGGCCCGGGCTGGGGATTCAAACCCGCCACCTTAGGTGTATGTGGCTGGCGCCTTAGCTGATTGAGCCACAGGCGCCGAGCCAATAGCTTTTTTTTAAATGCTTGGATTTTTTGCCATATACCATAGATAGTTTTACATTGCAAAGAAATACTCAAGTCATTTTGACAGAAATCCTGCATTCCTATACAAATCTTCTTTTAAAAATTCACATTACTGGCTCGGTGCCTGTGGCTCAAGTGGCTAAGGCACCAGCCATGTACACCCAAGATGGCGGGTTCAAATCCAGCCTGGGCCTGCCAAACAACAATGATGGCTGCAACCAAAAAAAAAAAAAATAGCAGGGCGTTGTGGTGGGCACCTGTGGTCCCAGCTACTTGGGAGGCTGAGGCAAGAGACTTGCTTGAGCTCTGGAGTTGGAGGTTGCTGTGAGCTGTGATGCCATGGCACTCTACCCGAGGGGACAGCTTGAGGCTCTGTCTCAAAAAAAAAAAAAAAATTCACATTACTGATTTTGTTCTTCATAAAATTTAACTATTTGTTCTCATGGAGATAAAATTTTGGCTGCCATCTATCCTTACAATAGCCAACACGTGCACTTTAGAATAATATGTCAAATACTACACTGAATATCTCATCTTTCAACTTGAGCATGTTACAAAATGACAATGCTGTGTTGCAATTACACAAATACAGGTAACAACAGTTATAACTTGTTGCAAAGTGCCACCTAAAATGGTAGCTTTAGCACAGAGATTTTACTGATGTAAGAGACAATGAAAAGAGAGTGTTTATTTATACTTTTTAAATCTGTGCAATAAACCCTCATGTTTTCCTGTCATGGAAGGTTCACTGTCTGTACATACACTCATTAACGTTGCCAAATTCTGTGCAACTTCACATTTATCTTGAAAGTTATTGAAGGTGTCTATTCCCTGTTTCCTGTTCACAAGAGTGTCCAAAGACCATAGCAAAGAATATCTTGTTAAAAGTAGAGTGAAGGGGCGGCGCCTGTGGCTCAAAGGAGTAGGACGCTGGCCCCATATGCCAGAGGTGGTGGGTTCAAACCCAGCCCTGGCCAAAAACTGCAAAAAAAAAAAAAAAAAAAGAAAAGAAAAAAAAATAGCAGAGTGAAGTCTAAACCCTGTGCCAAGTTAGTAGTATCAGTTGATTTACACAAAGCAATTGAATAATATATATTTTCCTTTTGAAGTATTGCATGAAACTGTTCTGTTAAGTTGAAGGCTAATGATCAGTTATGGTTCTCTTTGAAAGAGGCAATGGGTTTTCTCTTTAGCATTAACAGGGTCTTGTGCAGCACCTGTGTCTCAAAGGAGTAGGGTGCCACCCCCGTATACCAGAGGTGGTGGGTTCAAACCCGGCCCTGGCCAATACTGCAAAAAAAAAGAAAAAAATTAACAGGGTCTAAGTGTCCTACAACTTTGACAATGCACTTTCACAATTTCTTTTTTTATTTGTTTATTTTTTTTTTTGAGACAGAGCCTCAAGCTGTCGCCCTGGGCAGAGCACCATGGCATCACAGCTCACAGCAATCTCCAACTCCTGGGCTCAAGCGAGTCTCCTGCCTCTGCCTCCCAAGTAGCTGGGACCACAGGCACCCGCCTCAACACCCGGCTATTTTTTGGTTGCAGCCGTCATTGTTGTTTGGTGGGCCGGGGCTGGATTTGAACCTGCCACCTTAGGTGTATGTGGCTGGCGCCTTAGCCACTTGAGCCACAGGCACCAAGCCCACAATTTCTACATAACTGAATGGCTTCCCTTTTCTCCCAAATATACAAGCTACTTTATAATTTGCTTCAGATACTTATTTGATTCAGCAATAAGACTGCAAAATAATTCTATTATATAATTTATTTAATAATTATATTATTTCCAGGTCTTAGTGCTGCTTGAAATAAGTATTATTTTGGTCAGATTATAAAGATGCTGTTCTGTAATCCTGAGAAATCTAGATAGACACAAATTTATTGGAGAACAGCACTTTATGTTTTTTACAAAGGAAGTATTTGATGTTATTTGGTTCTTTTTTTTTTTTTTTTTTTGTAGAGACAGAGTCTCACTTTTTCGCCCTCAGTTGAGTGCAGTGGAGTCGCTCCAGCAACCTCCAACTCCTGGGCTTAGGCGATTCTTCTGCCTCAGCCTCCCAAATAGCTGGGACTACAGGCGCCCACCACAACGCCCAGCTATTGTTATTTGGTTCTTAAATTGCTCTCGGGAGCTGTGTGGAAGATGAATTAGAAAGTAGAGCCAAGACTAGTTAGGAGGCTGTTGTGATAATCCAGACAAAAGGCAACGAAGGATTAGTTATTTCTATCACTTGCCTCTCAACTAAAATACAACTTGGGTGAAGGCCAAGTCTTGGCTTCACTCGCTGCTATCATCTCAGCTCTCAGAACAGTGCCTGACCCGTAAGAACTGTTCATAAGTGTTCGTTGAATAAACGAATAAACAAATCAGTGAAAGAATAAATGAATGAGATGATGAAAATGCAGAGAAGAGGTCAGAAAAAGTCACTTGCTTCAAAGCATTTCTTCCTTTTCTACTGACACACGTCATAGATGGCTACTTTTTTCTTTCTTTTTTTGCAGTTTTTGGCCAGCGGCTGGGTTTGAACCTACCACCTCCCATATATGGGGCTGACGCCCCACTCCTTGAGCCATAGGCACCTCCTGGTGGCTTCTTTTTTCCAAATGGCAGGAGAGGAAGGGCACTGAACACACACACATGCATATTTGGATGCAGACCCTGTGTGCTTTCACCACATCCTGTAAAACCAAGTGCTTTTGACTCAGCTTGTTCTGTGGTTGAATGTGATCCCTCCAAAATTTGCGTGTTGGAACTTAATGGCTGATGTGATAATATTAAGAGATGGGGACTTTAAGATGAAGGCCCTTATAAAGGAGGCTTCAGGCAGCACTCAGCCCACTTGCACGGGTCCTGCCCTCCAGAGGATGCAGCAAGAAGGTGCTGACCTGGAAGCAGAGTAGCCCTCGCTAGACCAAGAGCCTGTTTGTCTCTACCTTGGTCTTGGACTTCCCAGCCTCCAGAACTATGAGAAAATACATTTCTCTTTTTTATAAGTTATCCACTTTCGGGCGTTTCATTATAGCAGTATGAACTAAGACAGCTGGCAAGTAATGGTTAATGGGAACAATGGGGCACATAATTGTAAACGGGTTTATTCACCACGAGACTTCTCAGAACTCGTCCTATATACATGGTGCCAAGAAAACTGTACACATTTTAAGAAAGGAAAAGAGTGAACTGTATTTGTAATACGCAAGTCATGAGGTGTTCAGTGTTATTCATCTTTTGTTATCAGTGTATGTTGAGTATTATGATTTTAAGTCTTTTCCTTTCTTAAAATGTGTCTATAGTTTTTTGACCCCGTCCGTACTTTCCTCTGCAGTGAATATTTTAGAGGCAAAAGTAGCAAGCAGTGTGCCCAAAGGTATTTGACTGTGAACCCTCCCCCCTCCACACACACAGACAGATGCCTTCACGGTACACTTGTAGGAGCAGCGTTTGATGAAACATTTGAGAAAACACAAGCCTAAGCATACACTGAAATTCCAGCAAGACGAGCATAGTTCTATATTTTGTTCTGTTCAGCAAAGAACGAAAACTTTCCTTCATTTAGGAGCTGTGTAGATGAAATTTCCAACACCTGTCATATGGAGAGAGCAGTGTTTCACGCTCTGACTTTCCTTTACCAAAGTCGTTAACACCTGAGTGAAAACCTGAGCGCAAATACAATTGAAGGGACAATATATTCATCAGGGAAAATTAGCTGCTCAGTGAATACTCAATGCATCCTGGGGAGCGATGGTGATTAGGAAGCTGTGAAAACACCTGCCAAAATTGTCTTTCTAAAAAATCCTCACATTGCCACCTTCCTTGGAAAGCAGAGATTACTTCTCTAAGCACAGACCTGTTACCATGTTGACCATTTCTTGGAGTACCTTGTCCACGTGGCAGGAACAGTGGCTCAAAGCCCTTATTCACCTTGTGCTCTCTGCAGATCCCGAGCTCTGACATCCAAGAGCAAGGTGATGGGAGAGGCAGGGCCAGGCAGGGCCCAGGTGGAGATGTGGCCACAGCACAGCTTCTGCTTTAGGGTCTTTGGCCAACTTGGTGACAGGATTGAGGTTTCTTCTTTGAGTGCCCAGTCTACTCATATAATCCTACCTATTTGGGTTCTGGGAATTTTGAAATTCTTCTTGAGCGTTAGCTCCATTGTCTAATTTTAATCAGTTGCATTTCCCCCCCCCCCAACGCATTCCCCCCCTCTAATTTTCCCCCTTTCACTTGCACACTGTCACCTTTAAATGCTAAATTTAGCTGGACTCCATGCTACGTACCTGTACTCCTAGGTACTCAGGATGCTGAGACAGGAATGTGGCTGGAGTCCAGAAATTTGAGGCTCTAGTTCACTGTGATCATGCCTGTGAACAACCACTGTGCTTCAGCCTAGGCAATGTAGCAAGACTTCGTTTCTTTAAAAATAAAACCTCAAACCCCCAAATTTAACTGATCTTTTCCCAGACATTATTTTTGCTGTTTCTCTCATTTCTACAATTTATTGATTATCCTTTGTTTATTGTTTTATGTTTAAAATACAAATATTTACTAAAAATACCCCCACCTTTGGTCATCATCTGTTATAAGCTGTCCTCATCTAACAATTGTCTGTATCTTCCGATTGTTACTCCATTTGGGGAGTACTCTAATTCACATTTCCAATTTTAACTAGGGAAAAAAACCTTAATGTATGAAGGCCTATGTCCTGCAAATGAGGCATGCGTGAGAAATTTTAGTGTATAAGACATGTATTAAGTTAATTATAGATCAAGCAGTTTAGTGAGGCAATTAAGAGCCCAACCGTCACAGCAGCTGGTCTGTCTATGAAGCACTTGTTAGCTGTGGTTCTGGACAAATTACTAATCTTCCTTTACCTCATTTTCCCATCTATAAGCTAAGAAAAATAGTTCTACCTATCTCATTTGGCCATTAATAAGGATTAATTGAATTAACACATCCAAAAAGCTAATAACAACACCCACAACATAGTAAGTACCATATAATCATTATTTCTATTAAAATAATGAAAACATCTTAGAATAAAGCATGGAATATTTTTAAAGTATTTATTTTTTTCTTTTTTAAGGTCCAGATTACATAAAGGACCATTTACCGAAAATTCATCAGCATACTTCCTGTATAGGAGAAAATCGTCCAGTGTTAGAAAAAACCGGAGATCTCCAATATCTCTGGAGGCCTGCTCCACATAGAAGCATGCCAGCCAGATATAAACATGAGTATGTGGGCGAAATCGGCTGGGGAGTGCAAAAGTATAATTTCATCAACAAATCAAGACTCAGGAGCGGCTTCCATATCAAGGTATTGCTCTTCAATTTATGTTCTACTTAGTATATTGTTTTCTGACTTAAGTCCGTAATGAATTTTCTTCCGAGGGAAATGTCAGGTGCTTGATCTCTCATTGAGAAGTAATGGGGTTTGAGTGAATAAATGAACTTTCTCCCACAACTCCCCTGGAAAGGAGTATGAAGAAAGTGAAGTCACAGACAATCCAAAAGCATTTGTGCTGGCTTTGGAGCGCAGTCACATCACACTGCTGAGATACTCACACCTCCCCATCCTAGCACTGCTTTAGGGGTGGGTGGTGTCAAGGGAGAAGCTGGCGCTGGATGTAATCCGTGGAGCCAACACGGGTGTCTGGGATCCTTAACACCCACTGTGTTGGTAAGGCCTTCGTATTGGGGAATTCAGGGTATGTTGTCAGAGCATTCTTAGAAAACTTGTCTGATTTCCTTTCAGTGATGTGGACACAGGCACTAGCTCAGCAGTCTCCTCTGAAACAAACAAACAAGCAAAAAAACAATACATGTGGCTTGGCGCCTGTAGCTCAAGCAGCTAAGGCACCAGCCACATACACCAGAGCTGTCGGGTCTGAATCCAGCCTAGGCCTGCCAAACAACAACTACCAACAAAAGATTGCCGGGTATTGTGGCAGGCACCTGTAGTCCCAGCTACTTGGGAGGTAGAGGCAAGAGAATCACTTGAGCCCAGGAGGTGGAGGTTGCTGTGAGCTGTGATGCTAGAGCACTCTACCCAGGGCGACAGCTTGAGGCTCTGTCTCAAACAAAAAAACAACACATGTGCTTCCTGTCATAACACCGCTTTCCCTGGGCATAGAGAGAGTTCTTGTCCTTCTTGTACTGTGTCACTTTGTGGGGCTGGGGCTTGCCACACATCTTACAGAAAGTCTGGCGGGTTGTAGGAACGTTCACCATGTTTGCGTGAGCGCTATCAGCCAGCACATGTGTTTTTTGAAGTAAAATCTAAGAATTCAGATCCTCCCCATACTCCTGTAGGCCTTTACATCATCTGCAAATGTGTCAGTTATGCAATAACTAGATTTCCTCAAATTCTTAAGACTATATAGGACAGTCTCATCAGGGAAAGATTTTTTTTTTTTTTTTTGAGACAGAGCCTCAAGCTGTTCCCCTGGGTAGAGTGCCATGGCATCACAACTCATAGCAACCTCCAACTCCTGGGCTCAAGCAAGTCTCCTGCCTCTACCTCCCAAGTAGCTGGGACCACAGGCGCCCGCCACAACGCCCGGCCATTTTTTGGTTGCAGCCACCATCATCGTTGTTTGGCGGGCCCGGGCTGGGGATTCGAACCTGCCACCTTGGGTGTACGTGGCTGGTGCCTTAGCCGATTGAGCCACAGGCGCCAAGCCTAAAGGCAGAAATCTTGAACATCTAGTTGCACTTTAAAATAGTCAGCTGTTTGGACAAAGAGACTGGTTGGGTGAGAAAACATTTAAAGCATAATATGTATCTACATATTTGAGTATATAACCAGAAGGATCTACTCCAGAAGAGCCAGGAGATGTCACATCTTTCTTTTGTAGCTTCCTTTATGTCATCAAGTCTCCTTTACATATCTGTTTTGCTCCATACCATATCCTCAGCACCCAGCCTCCCACACAAGGGTTTGGCACATGATTGAGTGCCCTTGGCCTGAGAGGCCTGGGCCCAAAAAAGAGAAGGCATGGCCCTTTGAAGACTTATATTTCCTAATCATTGTGTGTTAGGGCTTGCCCAGTTAGAGTCAGGAAAAGATTTTTGTTTCCAAGTATTTTATTGAATCAATTTCTGAGCACTTGTTGATACTATGTTGTGATCAAAGGCTGAGCCCCCATCTTCTGAATCCCCCTCGTAACCCTAAGGAAAGCATCATAAAAACATGTATTTGTCAAAATAGATTCAGCATCATTCCTGGCCTTCTCCCAAGCCTTCAAGGATGCTTCAGAACACACAAAGAAGATAATTTGATGATGGCAGTTTCTCCAGAGTCCCTCCCACCCCCCCACCCCCCACTGGGAAAACACCCTCGGAAATACCCTGCTGGAACATAGGATCCACGCCATTCTGGCTCTGTGGCTGCCTCCTTTTATCCCAGGACACCTGAGGGCCTGACGCATGCTCTGTTTTCATTCCCTGCTCCAGTGTGAGAGAAGATTTATATGCCAATCGCATCATCATCACAGTGTCAGAGCTGCAGGAGGGAACAGAAAGCTTGAATCAGTTGTGTGTTCCATGAAAGAGAACTTCAGCTCCCTACAATTAATGGATTATTTGAAAAGCCTCAATGTGGTCAGCTGTCATAAACAACTTAGGAAGAATATGATACTGATTTGAAATAGAAAACCCTCCCTACTCACAGGGAGGTTTGTTTGGGTGTTGCTATATTTTGATGTTGTCTTAAAGGAAAGTGGAGGATACAAATGAATGCTTTCAGGCTGGGAAATGCCACAGCAGCACTCACTATGGCTCAGGGAGCAGCACTGAGCTGCAGGTGTAAACAAACAAAATCCAAGCCCAGATTTTATATGGTTGTCTAACACTATGATGGTTAGAAATGTGGGGATATCAAGAGATTTCACTTGCTTTACTTTCCCGATGGAGGTACAGTAAAGGGGTTGAGCAGTGGTTTCCAAATGTCACAGGAAGGCTTCATTTTACCTGCTTTGAAACTCTAGAAGGAAAAGCTACCAAATCAAGACGAACCTCTAAGGGGTGAAGAATTGCTTTCAGTATTTGACATCCCATAGGGACTGAGAAGCATTATAAGTGCTATCTCCCCTGGAATCAGATGGGCCATGGAGGGAGTGGATGAACATGATCGTTCTCACTCACAAAGAACTCTTAAGGGACTATAACCCTTTACTGAAGTGAGCACTGAGAACAGAATCCCAAGGGAGGCCTGAGGAGGCTCGGGGAAAGCTGATTTCAAGAGTTGGTTCAAACCAATGGAATCAAAGTGCTTCTCTAACACTCTTTTAAAGAGACTATGCATGGCTGAGACTACAGCCTTAGAGTCAATCTGCCCACAGCCACAGTCTTGGTTGTGGTCATCAGATGTGCTTCAGCCCTGGTGCCTGGACCACAGCAGGACAATGGGCAGCATACACACCCAGGGAACAGGTCGGGGCTCCACACAAGGGAACTCATGAGAAGAAAAAAGAGTTGATCCACCCTGGGAATCTTGCAGAGAAAGCAAAACCAAATCGGAGACAGGAGAGCCCTTGTCATCTCTGAAATCAGTCCCACATCCCTGTCTGCCCCAGAATGCACAAATGACAATGGCCTGGCCCAAGCTGAGGGGACCCTCAGTCCCCTAGACTAGATGACTTGAAACTATCAGGCTCATAGTACCTACTAGAGAAACTCACCAGACAGAGGCAGCACGGCAAATGGAAGGGAAAATCAATTTGTTTGTTTGTTTGTTTGTTTGTTTGTTTGTTTTGAGAGGGAGACTCAAGCTATCCCCCTGGGTAGAGTGCCATGGCATCACAGCTCATAGCAACCTCCAACTCCTGGGCTCAAGCGATTCTCGTGCCTCCGCCTCCCTAGTAGCTGGGACCACAGGCGACAGCCACAACGCCCAGCCATTTTTTGGTTGCAGCCATCATTATTGTTTGGCAGGTCCGGGCTAGGGATTCAAACCCACCTTAGGTGTATGTGGCTGGCGCCTTAGCCAATTGAGCCACAGGCACCGAGCCTATGTTCATTCTTTCATCAGTTGATCTTGTTTCTTTTTTTCTTTTTTGAGATAGAGTCTCACTGTGTTGCCCTTGGTAGAGTGCCATGGCGTCACAGCTCACAGCAACCTCAAACTCTTGGGCTCAAGTGATTCTTTTGCCTCTGCCTCCTTAGTAGCTGGGACTACAGGCATCTGCCAGAAAGCCCAGCTATTTTGTTTTTGTTGTCACTGTTGTTTAGCAGGCCCAGGCTGAGTTCGAACCCACCAGCCCCGGTGCATGTGGCCGGCACCCTAACTACTGAGCTACAGGTGCTGAGCTGTGTTTCTTTTTCTCTACGTGAAATTATAAGTAAATGATAGAATGCAGATGAGATTTGTGTAGTTATATTTGATTTTGTTTCTTTTTACTTTGTCTAGGAATAATGAAAAAGTGCCTATGTTGAATATAATTATCATTTACACTTTAGAATATATTGTCTCAGGAAAAAAATTTGAGGGCTTTTGAAAAGTTTTTTTAACATTTTGAAGGAGAAAATAAATCAGGATAAAATTTAAACTTTTAAAGTAAATGGTATAAAGTTAAAAGGAAAATCCACAGAATGGGGAAAACATTTTTCTAAAATGTAACCGACAACAGCACGGGCTGGGCATGGTGGTTCACACTGTAATCCTGGCATTTGGGGTGGCCAAGGCAGAAGGATGGTTTGAGGTGAGGAGTTCAAGGCCGGTCTAAGCCATATATTGAGACCCTATCTCCACAAAAAAATAGGAAAATTATCTGAATGTAGTGGCATTATGAACTCAGTCAAAGATAATGGGCAGAAGATAAATTAATGTTTAAGAGCAAGAACCAGATACTAAAGAAACAGGGAAAATCATTTGCCCTCATGAGCAACTAAAAATCTGTAGGTTAATTTGATAGCTGCTTTTAGTGGGACTACTGATAAGTATAGCCCTTTAGCAAAGTAATTTGTCATTATTTGTTAAGTACAAAACAATGTTCCAGTTCCAGTGATACCACTACTTAGGAAAAATCCAAGATAAAATGCTAAGAATTATCCATTCCACATTACAGGGGGGGAAAAATCTAAATACCCAACAGTTGGTGGATTGCTAAGCAAATTATTTAGCAGTTAAGGGCAGCTGTTATATAGTATGTGTGAATTAAAGGAACATGGAAAATTGATTATTAGTGAAAAAAGAATGCAGCATTATGTAATTACAATAATGTAGAAATTAGCATTTATGTGATTTATTTAAAGACTATTAGAGAATTTAAAGTAATATTTTAGAATGTTGGAATATAGATATTTTTCTTGTGAAATTTTGAATTATTTAATTTTTAAGAAGAAAAATGTCTTTGGTATTTTTAAAGAATTTAAAGATTTTGCTTAGAAACTAGAAAAGGTTTTATAGGAGTGCTGAAATAGAGCATTTTAGAACTTTCTCTTACATCCTTTGTCCTACCTCCAGAACCCATAGGAAAATGGGTCAAAGATGAATTCACAGATGAAGTCCTCATAAGATTGGCTTATGTATACTGAGAGAATGTTGGAAATTATTGTCCAAAAAAGAAAACTGGTCAGAAAGTGGATATAATTTGCTTATATGCTCCCAAATAATTGTGGAGACCAGTTTTTATTAAATATACAACCTAATATTAGAGTAACAGATTATCTCTGTGTGTTACAGAATGATACACAATTACATAGACATGTGCTTAGGGTGTGTACTAGTTATGGATGGAACAGTATGGTGGTAAACCTCTTCTCTAACATTTAGTAACTTTGCTTGGTGAGTAGGGACTTAGTAAAGTTCTTCTCTACATATGTAGTGGTTTTGTGTATTATATCAATTCATTACAGAATATTAATTTTGTTTGTTAGACGTAGTGATAAAAGTATTTTGGCATTGCTCTTTAACTGAAATGTTTATTTCAGGGCTCTCTTCTTAATGTCAAAAAGTAATTTTCAGCCTCCAAAACTAAAGGACAAAACCAAATGGTGAGTTGAAGGATATATGGTTTTATGGAATTTTATGGTCAAGCGGGGCACACGGTTAGTTCCCTTTGCTGTACAGATGATGGAAGTGAAGCCCAGGGGCACTGAAGCAGTTTGCCCTGCCTTACAAAGCTTATTAAATTCAAAGCTGTCTCAAGGAACTAGGCTTATTATCTAGTTTTTCCTTCCAGGAAAAGCACAATCATTTCCTTAGCTTCTTGGCAACTTGGGTAAGAGGCGTAGTGAGGAAAAGAATTTAAATGAATGCATTAAGATTTTGAAGACTCATCTGTTTTTGGCCTGTATTCTTTTATTGCCATTAATGACGTATTAACCTTCATAGAACATGATGTGAAAAGATTTCCTCAGTACTGTGGCACTGAAAATCAGTCTCTTAGTTTTTCTCTGCCTTCCCTCTGTGATACTCGAAAAGGTCGTTACTTATTTTCATTCTAATCTCTTCTTTCTCTTAGAAAGTAAAGCAGATCACCTGTCCTTATAGTCTATAAAGATATAATCAGTTGGATGACGGTTGGAAATTATATTTCTTGGCTCAGCGCCCATAGCTCAATGGTTACAGCGTCAGCCACATGCACCGAGGCTGGCGGGTTCAAACCCAGCCTGGGCCAGCTAAACAATGACAACTGCAACAAAAAAAAGCCGGGTGTTGTGGTGGGCACCTGTGGTCCCAGCTACTTGGGAGGCTGAGGCAAGAGAATTGCTTGGGCCCAGGAGTTTGAGGTTGCTGTGAGCTGTGATGCCACAGCACTCTACTGAGGGCAACATAGTGAGATTCTGTTTCAAAAAAATAAAGAAAGAAGGGAAATTATTTTTCTAATAGCTTCCTCATATATTTAATAAAAGAAATTATACAAGTAAAAGTTTCTAAGTTCTTAAATTCTGGAATTCTTCATGTAGATTACATGGCTGTCTTACAGGTCCACAAGCGCCCCCACCCCCTTAAATTCTGTGTGTTTATCTACTCTTCCTTCCGGGGAGACAGCCCCATAGCTTGTTTCGGTGTCTGTGAGGCCCCTCCCCCACACGAGTTCTAAACCCTGCTAGTGTTTCATTGGCCTGTCTGTGCATAGCTTCATGTAGGATCCAGGCCATTCTGGGAATGATGCCAGGAATGAAGGGAAAATCACACAGTGGAAATAAAGTAATTTATAGCTTACTGCGACTTTTGTGTTAACATTAGTGTCTTCTGACTCCCTGTTGCCCTAAATTTGTAGTCATCTGAACTAAAGGGCTTTATGGCAGGAATGCCTGAATATTCATTCAGGAATGTAGAACTGTTAGTTATCAGCACTAACTTCGAAGTCAGATTCCAGAGCAGTTATTACCACTGGAGAACCTTTCTTGCCAGGCTTCAGATACCATCTGACTCTGTGTTATTTCTGTCACAAGCCATCAGCGTCTCTGCAGAGGACTGCTGTGTGGTTACTGTCACTGCTGATCACTGAGGGTTTTCTGTCTCTACTTCTAGTCCCGTCTCTCCTATGGTGGAACCTTGCCATGGAAATACCCCTTTTTGTCATTCATTATCAAATATGATACCTTTAATTTATGTCTTCTCCCTTTCCCTAGGAAATTCAGTGGCCTTTTCAGGATTTCAGTAGTCTGTTATATTTTCCACCTTACCTCCCTACCTTCCAGCTCTTGGTATAGTACATCATTTAAATTAGACAATGGGAAGAGAACATTGCGACTCTTAAGCATGACTTAGAAAAGAAGATCATAAATGGTATAAATGACACAGCCATGTCTAGTTTTTGGTATAATTTTTAGCGGCTGTATATTACTACATTAGTACTTCATTGCATTTTGCCTGAGAGAAACAACTGACACAGATGTTTCCAAGGACTGTACTACATAGAGCTCTGAGCCCTCAGAAAAAGTTATGTGTTTCAGACTTTCTAACTGCTGCTAAATTAATTTTATTTAGTAACACTAGAAAACTAATATTGGTAATTATTTTTGTACATATCTCTTTTTATTTGAAGGTCGTCAACATTCCATAATTTTGTCAAAATAGCGCTAACCAAAAACCCCAAAAAAAGACCAACTGCTGAAAGACTTCTGACTGTAAGTCATTAAAATTACAGAACAATTTCCTATGCTTGGGCACTAATTAGTTATACCACGAAGATAGGAGTATTTATGCTTTTAATATAAAACTCAGAGTGGTGTCCCACAGCAGGGGTCAGTAACTTTCTAGAGGACCAGACAGTGAATATTTGAGACTCTACAGGCTGTGCAGATTCTGTCACAGTCCTAAGCGCTGCTACTGTAGCACACAGACAGCTGTAGCCAACTGCATATGTGGGTATAGTTTTAATGCCCAGTAAAACTGTTTACCTAAGAGGCAGTGTATCAGAGTTTGCTCCTGGCCTGGAGTTTGCTGACCCTTGGCCTGGAGAAAACTGTTAAAAATATTGCTGTCATCTAAAATTAATTGCTTTTCTTGGCTTATGTAATGTGTATAAAATACTTCTGTATTATAAAAAGTTACTGATTACAGAAACCTAGGAAAGCTTTATGTAAATGCCAATATTTAATTATATATGTATTTGTGTATTAATGTAAATTTATTGAATTAAATGCTAACAAATGTAGAATATACATGCTTTTTTTCTTATTGTGATTACAGACTATAACACAGTCATCGTTTGCTATCAGTATAATGACATGAGTAATAAATGTCATTGGTACAACCAAAGTTGTTATTTATTTATTTATTTTTTGCAGTTTTTGGCCAGGGCTAGGTTTGAACCCACCACCTCTGGCATATGGGGCTGGTGCCCAAAGTTGTAATTTTAAACTTAATATAAATTAGATGAGTTTAGAAAGAAAAATTTTTCATTTTCTATATTTATCCCACAAAAGCTCTTTGGTTTTATAATATATAATTATGGATTCTCTGATTAATGTTTTTACTAATACTTTCTCAATTTACTTATATTAGTAAGGCTACCAAATGGTTGTCTCTACTCATTACTGAATGAAAAAGTAGAAATAACATTTCCTATAAGCCACAGATGTAGAGACAGACTCTGTAAATGCTGTTTTCTTTCTCCTTAGCACACTTTTGTTGGGCAGCCAGGCCTCTCTCGGGCCCTCGCTGTTGAGCTGTTGGACAAAGTGAACAACCCCGACAACCACACACATTACACTGAGGGTGATGACGATGACTTTGAGGTAAGGAAGTGTTTGCAGTCTTAGACTTGAAAACAAATGGCCATACGGCCTTAGAGTTTGTTTTCTGATTCACCTTTTAAACTTAAGTAAACCAAGTTTAGCTGCAGAGATTAATAGTATAAAGTACCACTTACCTAGCATATAATTACCAGTTGACACTTTCTCTCTTTGTGGTATAATGTACATGATATAACCAGTGGATACTTTTCTTAATCCTAGTTTTCTCCAGAACTAGGATCAGTCTCCTTAACACCATCTCTTTCCATTGTCTTAGTTAGGTTTGCGTGAAGTCTTTAGGAGGCCCCTGGGGTTCTGCTCAGGTGTCTCCCCTCCTGGAGATGCAGCAGCGCTTTCTCCTCTTGTGATTTCCCTCTCCCCAGACCTCAGCTGCTCAAAGTTCCATCTTTCCATAGGACGTCTATGAAGGACATACATTTCCAAGGAAAGAAAGTCTAAAGTTTAGACCAAGGACAAAAGTAGCCACAGAACATGTGTCTCACAGGAGAGACTCTTTAGATTTCCTATTACGCCCATCATTGACAGAACACAAATAATTTTAATGAACTAAGTTGAAATGCCCATTGGAAATTTTTGTCCTTTCTAACACTTCTTACCTAATTACCTGTAGGGCCATTCTTAACTACCAGGAGATGAGGGCTGCAGACTTCCTGCTCTCAGCTGGTGCCTGTTTGCACCTCTGTGTGAAACACACTGTGGTTTTTCTTGAGTGCCTCTTTCTCTCCTTTTGTTTCTTCCTTTCCTTTTATGATTACTTCTGTGTTTTCCTGAACCTTTTCCATCATTTCTCTCTGGACTTTATTTACCTTTATAGCTCTACCTTCACCCCTGACAGGACTACAAAACTAACATTTACATTTCATTGGTTATTATAAAAGGAGATTTTCTATTTCATGTTCTTGAGTTTAAAATTTTTCCTTCTGAATATTATATTACTAACACTTACTGGGTACTCATCGTGTGCCAAGCATTAGGCTAGATAATTTCCACGTTTACTCATCTAATACACAAAATAGTCTTTTGTAGTAGGTACTGCTAATACCCCTTTTACAAATGAGGAAACAAGAGACAAAGAAATGGAAGTAATTTGTCTAAGATTATGGCTATCAGTAGTAGAACCAGGATCTAGATCCAGGCACCATAGATGTGTGTGTGTGTATATGTATATTCTTTTTTTTTTTTTTGAGAGGGAGCCTCAAGCTATCCCCCTGGGTAGAGTGCCATGGCATCACAGCTCATAGCAACCTCCAACTCCTGGGCTCAAGCGAGTCTCCTGCCTCCTCCTCCCAAGTAGCTGGGACTACAGGCGCCCGCCACAACACTTGGACAT
>CAUYQV010020187.1:0-55167 GCA_963574575.1 Galagoides demidoff | reverse complement strand
AAAAATGCTCACCATCCTTAATCATCAGAGAAATGCAAATCAAAACTACTTTGAGATATCACCTAACTCCAGTGAGATTAGCCCATATCACAAAATCCCAAAACCAGAGATGCTGGCGTGGATGTGGAGAAAAGGGAACACTCCTACACTACTGGTGGGAATGTAAACTAGTACGTTCCTTTTGGAAAGACATCTGGAGAACACTTAGAGAACTAAAAATAGACCTGCTGTTTGACCCTGCAATTCCTTTATTAGGTATATTCCCAGACAACCAAAAATTGCATTACAACAAAGATATTTGTATCAGAATGTTTATTGCAGCCCAATTCATAACTGCCAGGTCATGGAAGAAGCCCAAGTACCCATTGATACACAAATGGATCAACAAACTGTGGTATATGTACACCATGGAATACTATGCAGCCATAAAGAAAGATGGAGACTTTACGTTCTTCATGTTCACATGGATGGAGATGGAAAATGTTCTTCTTAGCAAAGTATCACAGGAATGGAAGAAAAAGTATCCAATGTACACACCTCTATTATGAAATTAATTTAAACCTTTTTATATGAAAGCTATAACCTAATAATAACCTAAGGATTTGGGGTGGGGGGAGTGGGTGGAGGGAGAGGGATTCGAGGGTTCACTTCTGTGGTTCATCTTACAAGAGTACAAGTGAATCTTTCTATGAGTAGAATATGAACGTTTTAACATAATAACTAAGAAAGTTACATGAAGGCTATGTTAACCAGTTTGATGGAAGTGTCTCGGATTGTGTGTGAACACACCACACTGTATCCCCAAAGTGCATCAATGTACACAGTTACCATTCAATTAAAAAAATATATATATATGCACATAAAAGAATGGGATAGGTGTTGCATCAGTGCATTCCTTTCTGAAGGGAGTACTTCAAAGGTGACTGTACTGATACCCAGCAATGAGGTATGTAACACTTTTTATAGGAAGGTTTGCAAACTTAATTGTTGGACCTTGTTTACCTTATATACATAGGCTGAAGGTAATTTTATTTTAAATTTTAGTATTTAAGCATTTTAAATGTTTTTGTGTGTAAAACAAATTTTCTATGCATTGAAATCACAGAAAGTAAAGATGTCACTACCTCAGCCACCTATATAACATTCAGAGATTATGCTGGCAAAAAAATCTGTCTGAATTTTTATAAGAAAAATATTTTTTCCCTTTGGGTTGTGGATCAAACTGTGTATTGTGTGCCTGCATTTTGACTGTGACCCATCACATAAGGTCATGTGTGAAATTTTCAAATTTCAGATGAAAGACGATGCTCACATTATATTGTTTTTATGTCCCATCTAAAAAATCTTTGTTTAACTGTGGTCATGAAAACATTCTTACATATTTTCATCTAAACACTTTATTGCTATTGCTTTTACATTTATATTCATTTTCCACCTCAAATTAATTTTTGTTTCATCAGTGAGATAGAGGTTGAGGTTTACTTTTTTCTCTGATGGATATCCAGTGGGTCAGTGCCATTTATTTAAAAGACTTTCCTTTCACCACTGAGTTTATTTGGTGTCCCTGGCAGCCAGAATTGTATTATTTGGTTTTATCATTATGGCTTCAGACAATAGAATGAATTCATTCATTTTGCTAATAATCATTAAACCGCCATTGTGAGTTAGGCACTATACTGGTCCCGGGAAACACAATGACAAGCCAGAGTCATGAGTCCTTCCCTCAACGTGGATTAGTCAGGCAATTTTTTTTGGTGTTTTTTCTTTTTTTTGAGACAAAGTTTCACTCTGTTGTCCACTCTAGAATGCTGTAGTTTCAGCCTAGCTCACAGCAACCTCAAACTTCTTGGCTCCAACTATCGTCCTGCCACAGCCTCCCTAGTAGCTGGTGGGACTATAGGCATCCCACCACCATCATACCAAGCTAATTTTTCTGTTTTTTGTAGAGATGGGGTCTTGCTCTTTCTTAGACTGGTCTCAAATTCCTGAGCTCAAGGGATCCTCTTGCTTTGGCCTCCCAGTGTGCTAGAATGCTAGCCACGTAGCCTGGCTCCAGGCACTGTTTTAGTCTCAAAATTTGAGACTCAAATTTTGTCTCAAATTAATTCAGATTTAAGGATGTACATACTCTTTCATGAATGGAGTTCTGTGGTAGGTAAACTTCAGCGTTTATTAACTGTGTGGTTCAGTTATATCATTAAGGTCTCAGATTATTTTCATCTCTCTAACTTGCCACTCTCAGTCAGACTGACTGCATCTTCAGGCCACAAATAAGATTGTTGCAGCCGTTATGAGCCTGATGACTAGATAAAATTACACCCAGAGGGAGATGATAATTTGTTTTGCTTTTGTCTCTGATTTTGGTGAGAGGTCTCTATTCACAGGATTCCCTCAGTGGACTCTCACTCAAGTGTCACTGAGAACAGAAGAACTTTCTGGAGTCAGTCACTGGCCAGGGAAATGAGATTGTACCTAGACCCATCAGCTCCACCTACTCCTGGGCCTGGGATGAGGCTGCTTCTGTGAAGGCATCAAACAATTTGCAGGAGAGCTAGGCCTGAAAAAAAAAAAAAAAACTAAAATATTATGAATAAGCCAGACATGTTGCTGGGATAGTCAACCACTAGCATTGATAATATGCTCGTTGTGATCAATTAGGGAAGTAAATTAACAAGCAAGAAAGGAAAGAATTAGATTGTAATGAGTATTAAAACGGAACTCACAAATGCCCAGTGTTAAAGAGTAAATGGAGTTATGGCCAGGAATTCCCCTTTATGGTGGAATGTCCAAGGCAGACCTCTTGGAGGCAATGACATCTGAGGGGAGATGCAACTGAGAGAATGACCACATTGTGTCACATCTGGAGGAAGAATATTTTTGTCAAAGGGAGCAAGGAGTGCAAAGTCCCCGAGGAGGGACATCTTGCCATTTTCTGAGAACTGCAGAAGCCTGTTGTGTCTGGAGTCTAATACATGAAGGTGAGGGTAGCACAGCGCAGCATCAGAGAAGTAGGAAGAGCCGTTTATTAATCTGGGGTCTTGGCCTCCCTGGGTCAATTTGAACATTCACATTTTCTTCCCTGAGAATTCGGAACAAAGAATAGCAGAATGAATTTCAGTTTGGAATGGTCTCTTCGCAGGGGTCCTCAGACTTTTTAAACAGGGGCCAGTTCACTGTCCCTTAGACCATTGGAGGGCCGGACTGCGGGACCTGGGACGAGTCAGCTGCTAAGCAGGACAGGCAGTGGCAGCAGAAACACCTGGAGGGCTGGATAAATGTCCGAGGCCGGCTGCATGTGGCCCGCGGGCCGTAGTTTGAGGACGCCTGTTTCAGAGGAAGGGCATTAATTGGGGAGCTAGAGAGGGGGTGGGAAGGTGACGGATAATCTGCCTGGGCCATGGAATGAGAAGCAGAGAAACACCTGCAAAGAGAAAAAGAAGCAGATGTGTAGAAAGGAGCTGAGACAAGGCAGCAGACATAGAGAAAGCCCCAATTGCTTTTAGTTTCTTTGTTCCAGAACATTCCATGAATCCCTGCTCTAACCCTTTCTTTAAATTGCATGAATAAGCTGGATTCATTTAGTCAATTCACCTTTCTGCTTAAGTTAACTTGAATTGGATTTTATTACTTGCAACTAAAAAGCCGTTAATCAATACACATACGATTTGTGTAGTTTGACATTCC
The DNA here is from genome assembly GCA_963574575.1 of Galagoides demidoff. Lineage (NCBI taxonomy): Eukaryota > Metazoa > Chordata > Mammalia > Primates > Galagidae > Galagoides > Galagoides demidoff. The sequence goes on along the minus strand of CAUYQV010020187.1, from coordinate 51,483 downwards.
ACGAAGCAGGTTAACTAAAATCAAGTCATCTATATGAGTAAATCTCAGCTAAGAACTGCCTTTCCAGATTTGGTTATTTCTTTTGAAGAAGCAATTAAAATGCTAGAAGAGTAAAAAACAAAGTAGAACAAAAAAGGGAAAGAAAACCCCTTATGACCACAACTAATCCATTTCATATAAATACATGTTTTTCATTTGTCCATAAAAATTGTTCTGTTTACATTCTATACTTTTATGCTTATTTAGCCCATATTTTTGAGACTTGATCATATTTTATTCCATAGCGTTCTTCTCCCTTCATGACAAATTATTAAAAATTATCAGGAACTCAAGTACATGAAAAATTAACCATTTCTGCTGCTGTGGTCAGACTAAACATTTCTTAAAAGAACATAAACTTCCTTTCACTCCTTCTTATTTCTTCCATCACATTAACTGGAGAGCTGATTCTTTTGTCACTCTTGAAAAAACACACTTTTTTCCTCCTAGAGGGATAGTTTTCATATATACTTCTGAATTTGGGGTGTTGTTTCCCTCTTTCCTTCTGAGTCTTTTCTTTATCCTTTGTTTGATACATTGAGAGTTCCATTTCTCCTTACTGCTTATGCAAATGTTCTTTCAAAGTATAGTTTCAGTTTAATATTCTGCTGAAAACCTTTGGCTGATTCAGCCTGCATAGATTTTTGCTTCTTTGATGTCCTCTTACTGTTATAGGCAAAACTACAGAATTTAGAACATAATCTTTCTCTCTCCTCTTTTCTCTTCAAAAAATACTCATTTCCTCTGTTAGCTCTGCACAGTCATAAATTTTGGAGAATGGGATTTCAGTTTTACTTGCCATACCAATTAGAATTGCGTTTTGCTGTGTAAAACAATAAACCCAAGTACAGTGATTAAGCAGGATAGTGGTTTATTAATTGCTAATGTGTGGAACTTGCAGTTTCAGGATGGTACAACAGTTACACTGTCTTCAGAGACTCGTGTTCTTGGCTTCCTTTTGCTCTACCATCTTTGCTTATGGCTTCTATTCTCAACAGTTGCTTTATTATTTAAGATAGGTAACACATTTCCAGCCCTCAGGTCAGCACCCTTGGGAAGAGCATAAAGGAAGGGGAATGGATGGACAAAGTAGCTATTCTAGAAGCCTTCATGGTGCTTGGAACAGGGTAAGCATAATTCACTAAGGGAGCATTCGCTTAAGCTCCACACCTTAGATACCATCTTACATACTCTACTCACTCACTATGGCATATGCAATAGATAGTATTATTGCATTTGTCATTTGAGGCTAAAAAAGATATATGCTCCAGAACCAGGAATTGGCAGAATTTGAACTCAAAACCAGCTTTACCCATCACCAAAGACAGTAAGAAAGAGTGCTCACTAGTTTTTCCAGATTAGGTCAGAAGACTAGAAATAATGGCACACCCTTTATGGGCTAACAAAACATTTGGCAAAGTAATAATTAGAGAAAATACTCCAAAAAGAAAAGAGTGAATAATAACTTAGAGATGGACGTCTAGGGCATGCATGACTTCTAACTCTGAGATTTACTCTATCTATGTGGACTAAGGTAAGCAATCAAACCTTTTGGGATTCTATTTCTTATTCATGCATAGAGTATATAATGGAATACTGGAAAAGCCTGCTAAGGGTCAGATAAAATGCTAGCTTGTGGACAATACTGAAGAATGGGAGTGCTGTTCTTTAGGATGTTGTATCTGTGCTGATTTATGTTTTATGTTCCAGTCTAGTATTTAACAGTGCCACCCCCATTCATTTCTGTTCCCCTGGAACCTGTGAATGTGGCCTTATTTGGAAATACAATCTTCACAGATACAATCATATTATGATGAGGTCATACTGGATTAGGGTAAACCCTAAATCCAATGACCTGATGTCCTTATGAGGGAAGAGGGAAATTTGAACAGATTCATAGATGTAGGGAAGAAAGACATGTGATGAAGGAGACAAAGACTGGAGTGATACAGCTGCCAGCCAGGGACCACCAAGTGTGGATGGCGACCACCGGAAGCTAGGAGGGGGCAAGGAATGATTTGCCCTAGAGTCTTTTGAGATCTTAAGTTTCTCCTTGCCAGAACAGTAAAGGAATACGTTTTTGTTCTTTGTGGTAATTTGTTGAGCCAGCTGTAGGGAACTAATATAGTTCCCCAGTAGATTAAGTGCTTGAGTCTGACAGCCAAAGGGTGGAAGTAGGATTGGCTCTGTCACCATCGCCCTGCAGTGACCCCCTTGTGTCTCCTGTCCCAACAGCTTTGTGTTATGCCAGATTAGCTGTCTTAGTTCCTGGGGTGGGGATGAGATAATGGGGAATAGGTTCTATAAGGGGACACACTAGTTCCATTTTAAAGCAATAGTTACAATGTCTCTACCATATTGGGCATGTCATGCAGAGTATCAATAAGCAAAGAAAAGATTGATAATACTTTTGGGATGATTGATGCCAATTATCATGCAGAGTTAGGGCTGCTGAAACAGAGACATCAAAGAGGGGCATATCTAGAATCTAAAAGATACACTGCAGCATGTCTTGGAGTTCCATGCCCACTGAGAATGGTGAACAGGTACCTGTTATAATCAGCACTTGACAAGGAGAAGGCAACTGGGATGGAGGTCAGCTCCAGTGCTGGCTGACGGGGAGGAAAATCTGAGCATGGTCATGCTGGAGGAAGGTGCTGAATGTCAATTATAGGCAGTCCTTGGGTTATGAACAACATAGGTTTTGTGAATTTGTTCTTAAGTTGAATTTGTATGTGAGTTGGAATAGGTACATTTACCTATTACCCATAATAGCCTTCATTTGTAAGTGTGAGGTATATGTCAGTTGGATGTTTCTAACTGGGGGACTTACTGTAATAGCCTTCAGTTGTTCCACTAACTCTCCCATACCACTTACATACAGAGATGGTGGCAATTCAAATTTTAAATAGAATTCAAGAGACAGACTTAAACAGAGATCTAAGCGATAGAGAGTAAGCGATTGTATTCGACACCTCTTTTGTGCTTTTCAAATTCACTTTGTCCCCTCTGGGATTTCAGCCCTACTGCAGTTTGACTAGGTTTGCATTGGTGAAGCCTGACAATCCTTCTAGTTGGGACTATACCTCATACCTCTTGTTTCTTTTCTAAAGTTTTTGCTGATGCCACAATCTGGGACACTTGCTGAAATCTACTTGATATTTATGCCCCTGAGGCCACTGTTGGCAAGTAGAAAGAGCTAGTGGATATATTTGTCTCCCAACCATACCCACAGTGTACAACTTTGAGACTCACCTCAGAAAACTCTTCAGAAAGTCTCATGGAATTGCATACCACTTGCCCATACCGATGGCCAATTTCAACTGCTGAATTGACTTTTCCTCCTCCCTCATTTCATTCCCCTTGTAACTTATTTTCTCTCCAGGGCATCACTTCCCAAATAAATTACCTATATGTCACCTTTCTCAGCCTTGGTATTTGGGGAAACACATGCCAAATAAAAAAAAAAGTTTTAATATTTATTTTGCCTAAGGCATAAATATCCAACAGCATTTGATGTTACATTGCTCAGAATATTTCAGTTTAACAGGGTAAAAAAAAATCTATATTCAAAGGACTAACTTCTCATGTGTATTTTTTGACATCAGTGACCTTCAGTAAGGTACTTTTGCATTGAGGGATCTTCCCTACACTTTCTGACAAAGATAGGATCTTGAACTAATTTATTTAGTCTCCATTTTGAGTTCTTGACTATTTCTGCTTAGGCTTTCAGCATCTATGTAAGAATAAATCGCAATAACTTTTCCTGAAGAGGTCACAGCTTGAGATAAAAATGCCAAAAACATGTTCATATTAGAACGCTCTGCTGCCTTTCACAGTGGGGTTCAGGAAAATGTGCATGTATTTGGCTTTCTGACCTCTGACTTCATCCCATCAGGGTCTTACCCATTTTCAGTCATATTAGGTCTTCATGGAGAGGAGCAAACTTATTCCTGGTGTGATCACAGCTGTATCATCAGTCTCATGTTTGTTTTACAAAGAACTTAAAGCAGTCCATTAATTTCTACTGCTTTGAGAGCTAATTTACTATACTTTATCTGACTTTCTTCTATTTGTCAGAAAGTAGTGTACCTGTTTTAATAGTCCATGAAATTCAGTCAGAATAGAGTAGTGGCCTGCAGGAGGTAGCAGTCACCTGGCAGACAAGTCCTAGCACCAGGCAGTTTGGATTTCTTTATGACTGTGTTTAAAGAATCTTTTGAAAACTCTTAAAACATGTTGTGTGGGAGATGTAAGACAATCCATTAGGAAGGCCACAGGCCTTGCATAGCAGGAGGAGAATCAGAAAAATTAGCATTGTTCCTATTAATGTGATTTCCTTTTTTTATTATTCTGTTAAGATGTGTATGAACTCAGATGAAGATATTATTCTCATTTTTCAAGTAAGAAAATTGACACAAAATGAAGATAAATTACTTTTTGCGGGTCAATCAATGGGAAAGTGGTAAATCAAAAATAAAATTCTGAATGCTATGCTGGGCAGTGATATTTGGTCCTGAGTCAAGTATATTGGCTGGAGTTTTGAATTTCCCAATGTCCTTTCCTATAAATTTTGGATAGATTTGATTCTTCTTTGTCGATGATTGTTTCTCATACCTTTAAGGCTTGTTCTTTTTCTTTTCTTTTTATTGTTTTTCAAAGTTTCTCCCACACTGCCTTCTCTGTCACACACATGCCCATTCATGAGACAGGTTGGGCACTATGCTATAGCCACAGGTGGCTGCAGAGCATTTGATATGTGATAATGGGAACTGAGGTAAGTCGTGCATGTAACGTCATCAGATCTCAAAGACTATGTATAAAAACAAAGACTAGCTATATCACAATATATTTTATATTTACTGCAAGTAGAAATGATAATGTGTTTTTGGATACATTGGATTAAATATTTTATTTGAATTGTTTAAACTATTTTACTTTACTTTTTAAAATATGATTACCAGATAACTTAAAATTATATATTAATATATGTGACTTACATTTGTGGCTCAAATTATATTTCTTTCTTTTTTTTCATAAACTTTTTAATGTTTCAGTTTAAGAACAGCTTTTTCTTTTATTAAGTCATATATACATAGATCATGAATGCATTTATTCCTTTATGGATTCAATGTGTTGATTACTTGTACAAATTGGAGTGCTTACATCCTACTAATTAACATAGCTTTCACCTCATTTACTTAATCACAGTGTTAAGACATTTGTGTTCAATACTTGATAGATTTGACTTGTACCCTTGCAATATGCTCCATAAGTGTGGTCTCACCATTAACTCTCCCCCTATTAAACCATTCCCTCACTTCCCATCCTTCTCCCCTTCCCTCCTTCATCCTGGGCTATAGTTGTGATTCCTCTTTCATATGAAAATGTGAGTGATTATGAATTGGTTTCATAGTAGTTCTGAGTACATTGGATATTTCTTTTTCCATTCCTGAGATACTTACTAAGAAGAACATTTCCCAGCTCTACCCATGTAAACATAAAAGAGGTAAAGTCTCCATCTTTCTTTAATGCTACATAGTACTCCATGGTATACATATGCCATAATTTATTAATCCATTCATGGCTTGATGAACACTTGGGCTTCTCTCATGACTTGGCTATTATGAATTGAGCTGCAATGAACAATCTGGTGGAAATATCTTTGTTGCCCAGTGATTTTTAGTCTTTTGGATATACACCTACTAGAGGAATTGCAGAATCAAACAGCAGGTCTACATTTAGATTCCTGAGTGTTCTCCAAACTTCTTTCCAAAAGGAACGTACTAGTTTGCATTCCCACCAGCAGTGCAGAAGTATTTCCTTTTTCCACATCCATGCCAACATCTGTAGTTTTGGGATTTCGTGATGTGGGCTAGTGCTACTAGAGTTAGATGATATCTCAAAGTGGTTTTGGTTTGCATTTCTCTGATGATTTAAGATGATGAGCATTTTTTCATGTGTCTGTAGACTGTGTGCCTATCTTCTTCAGAGAAGCTTCTGTTCATGTCTCTTGACTACAATGAAATGGGATCACTTGTTCTTTTCTTATTAATAAGTTTGATTTCTCTGTGGATTCTGGTTATTAGATCTTTGTCGGAAATATAACCTACAAAAATCCTCTTCTATTCTGAGGGCTGTCTACTTGCTTTATTTACTGTGTTCTTGGCAGTGCAGAAGCTTTTCAGTTTGAGCAGATCCCAGTAATGTATTTTTGATGTTGCTTTGATTGCCCCGGGGGAGGGGGTCCTCCTCATACAGTATTCTCCCAGGCCAAATTTTTCATGTGTTTCCCCTGCACTCTCTCCAAGAATTTTTATAGTTTCATGTCTTAAGTTTAAGTTCTTTAACCAGTCAGAGTCAATTTTTTAGAGGAGAAAGGTGTGGGTCCAGTTTTAGTCTTCTACAAGTTGCCGGACAATTCATCCGGCAACATTTGTTAAATAGGGAATCTTTCTCCCAATTTACATTTTTGATAGGCTTATCAAAGTTCAAATGATAATAAGTGTCTGGGTTCATCTCTTGGTTTTCAATTCTGTTCTATACATCTATCTCTCTATTTTTGTGACAGTACCATGTTGTTTTGATCACTATAGATTTATAGTATAGTCTGCAGTCTGGTAGCATGATTCCTCCCAATTTATTTTTATTTATGAGTCATGTCTTGGCTATTTGAGGTTTTTTCTGTTTCCATATAAAATGAAGTCCTAATTTTTCCAGATTTTTAAAGTATGACAGAGGTACTTTAATAGGGATTGCATTAAATCTGTAGATTGCTTTGGGTAGTATAGACATTTTAACAATGTTGATTCTTCCCAGCCATGAGCATGGTATTTATCCATTTGTTAACATCTTCAGCTATTTCTTTTCTCAGAGTTTCGTAATTCTCTTTATAAAGATCTTTCACATCCTTTGTTAGGTACACTCCCAGATATTTCATCTCCTTTGGCGCTGTTGTAAAGGAAATAGAGTCCTTGATTGTTTTTTCACCTTGACTATTGTTGGCATATATAAAGGCTACAGATTTGTGAGAATTGATTTTGTATCCTGAGACACTGCTGTATTCCTTGATCACTTCTAAGAGTTTTTTAGTTGAGTCCCTGGGGTTTTCCAGATATATAATCATATCATCTGTGAAGAGTGACAGTTTGATCTCCTCTGATCCTATTTGGATACCCTTGATTGCCTTCTCTTGTTTGATTGCGATGGCTAAGACTTCCATTACAATGTTAAAAAGCAGTGGAGACAGTGGGCAACCTTGCCTGGTTCCTGATATGAGTGTAAATTATTTCAATTTTGTTCCATTCAATATGATTTTGGCTGTGAGTTTGCTGTAGATGGCCACTATCAGTTTAAGAAATGTCCCTTCTATAACTATTTGCTTAAGCAGTCTGATCAAGAAAGGATGTTGGATATGATGAAAAGCTTTTTCTGTATCAATTGAGAGAAACATATGGTCTTTGTTTTTTGTTTATGTGATGTATTATATTTATAGATTTATGTATATTGAACCATCCCTGGGACCCTGGGATGAAACCCACCCAGTCATGATGTGTAATTTGTTTGATGTGCTGTTGGATTCTGTTTGCTAGGATCCTATTGAATATTTTTGCATCAATATTTATTAGAGATATTGGTCTATAATTTTCTTTTCTTGTTGGGTCTTTTTCTGGTTTGGGGATCAGGGTTATATTGCTTCATAGAATGCATTGGGAAGTATTCCTTCTTTTTCTATGTTTTGGAAAAGGTTTGATAATATAGGTACTAGTTCCTCTTTAAAGGTTTGATAGAATTCTGATGTGAAGCCATCTAGTCCCGGGCTTTTCTTTTTGGAGAGATTTTTTTATAGTTGATGCTATTTCAGAACTTGATATAGGTTTATTCAACATTTCCACTTGTTTCTGGCTAAGTCTAGGAAGATTGCATGCTTCTATGTATTGGTCTAATTCCTTCAGATTTTTGTACTTCTGAAAATAGGGTTTTTTGTAATATTCATTAAAGATTTTTTGAATTTTTGAAGAGTCTGTTGTTATTTGGCTTTTATCATTTCTGATTGATGAAATTAGGGTTTTTACTTTTTTATTTATGGTTAAGTTAGCCAAAGGTATATCTATTTTATTGACCTTTTCAAAAAACCAACTTTTTGATTTATTGTATAATTTTTTTGTTTTCAATTTCATTTAATTCTGCTCTAATTTTAGTTATTTATTTTCTTCTGCTGGGTTTGGGGTTGGATGTTTTTCCTTTTCCATTTGCTTGAGATGTCCAAGTTGTTGACTTCCTCTCTCTCTATTCTTTTGAGGAAGGCTTGCAATGCTATAAATTTCCCTCTTAGGACTGTCTTTGTGGTATCTCAGAGGTTCTGGTAATTTGTGTCTTCATTATTGTTTTGTTCCAAAAAATTTGGTAATTTCCTTCTTAATCTCATCTATGACCCAGCTATCATTCAGCATGAGGTTATTTAGTTTCCATGATTTTGTATGAGTACGCAGATTCCTGTTGTTAATGTTCAACTTTTATTCCATGATGGTCTGAGAAAATACAAGGAATAATTTCTATTCTTTAATATTTTCTGAGGTTAGACTTGTGACCTAAGATGTGATCAATTTTGGAGGATGTTCCATGAGCTGATGAGAAGAATGTGTATTCAGTTTTGTTAGGATGAAATGTTCTATAGATGTCTGGTAAATCCAATTGTTGAATGGTTAAGTTTAAGTCTAAAATGTATTTGTTTAGCTTCTTATTGGAGAATCTATCCAACACTGCCAAAGGGGTGTCAAAATCTCTGACTATTACGATGCTGGAGGAAATCAAGTTGCTCATGTCTGTTATAGTCTCTCTTATAAATTGAGGTGCATTCTGGTTGGGTGCATAAATGTTAATAATTGAAATCTCATCATGTTTAGTGTTACTCCTAACAAATATGAAGTGACCATCCTTATCTTTCCTTACTTTGATTGGTTTAAAGCCTATTGTATCTGCGAATAAAATTGCAACACCTACTTTTTCCTGATTGCCATTTGCCTGAATTATAGATGACTATCCTTCACCCTGAGTTAATATTTGTCTTGTAAGGTAAGATGAGATTCTTGTATGTGGCAGATATCTGGCCTGAGTTTTTGTATCCAGTCAGCCAAAATGTGCCTCTTTAGAGGAAAATTTAAGCCATTCACATTAATTAAAAATATTGATAACCTTGGTAGTATTTTGAGTATTGAGTTTTTCTAAAGTCCAGTGGACATTTTTAGTCCTTTTGCCACTGTGGAAGTTGGAATTTGATCAAAAATTTCTGAGTTTACTTTGGTGGTAGAGCATTGTCCTTGCCATTGTGGAGGATGGGTCTGAGAATATCCTGGAGAGCTGGTTTAGTTATCATAAATTTTTTCAACATGTGAATGTCGTTAATGTATTTAATTTTTCTATCATAAATAAAACTCAGTTTAGCTCGGTATGTTGTGAGCTTCTGTTCCCTCTGCCTCCCCCCCCCCATTCCCCTTCCCTAAGGGCAAGTCTCCCTTCCCCTGCCTTGTGGGCAAGCCGTTCCCTCTGCCTCCTTCCCTCCTTCCCACTTCCCCCCAGGCAACAGGCAGCAAGTCTCCCATTCCCCCGCCCCACAGGCAAATCTCCCATTCCCTCGCCCCCCTGCTTTACGGGCTTTTCCCAGCCCTGTTCCCATGATCTCTAGAATAAAAGAAGCATGGAAAGTCCCAAGTTTCACGACCACTAGGTTCTCAGCAGGTGAACAATGATAGAAGACTCACTGGGGCCTGATTGATTATTGTTAACCATTGTGATCTAAGACATATCCATTGATTGATTATTATTGTATAATGATGACTATTGTGATCTAAAGATGTATCCATTAATCAATTATTGTTGTAAGATTGTAACCATTGTAATTTGAAATGTATCTCTTGACAACTGAACTGAAACCCCACCAATGGCAATGCACCTCACCCACCCCTGCTTGCTTAAGTTATGCAAAATGGTATAAAAGATAGAAAACTCTGCATAGGAGGGGCCGCTTGTCTCAGTGCAACAGCCCTCCTGCGCAGGTGTGAATAAAATCAATTATTTGCATCAGTGTGGGTCCGAGTTTATTTTTCTCCCAGGTCCTTTAGGACACCTCAGATACAGGATCCCGGGTTGCAAGTTATTTTGTTTTAGGAGGTTAAAGTTCGATGACCATCCTGTTCCAGCTTGAAAAGTTTCAGCAGAGAGATCTGCAGTCATTCTAATATTCTTCCCCTTGCAGCTTATGGTTTTCTTATATCTGGCTGCTTGCAGAATTTTCTCCTTCATTTAACTTTGGTGAAGGTAATTATGAGGTGCCTACGAGATATTTTATTTGGATTGAGTCACGTTGGGGTTCTGAACTGTCTGCTATCTGGATTTCAGAATCTCTTGCCATGTTTTGGAAGTTCTCCTCCATTATCTCTTGGAGTCGAGCATCTGGGCCTTTTAAAGCAACCTCTTCTTCAGGGATTCTTCTAAGGCAAATGTTTGCTCTTTTGGAGTGCTCCCACAATTCTCTCAGGGAATGGTCCATTTTTGCTCTCCACTTCCCTTCCTCTTTGAGCATTTGGGAGCATTCAAAAGCTTTGTCTTCAATATCAGAGTTCCCTTCGTCTGCCTGTTCCATTGTTTTCCCTAGGTATTCTACTGTATTTCTCAGATCTTTGAGGGCTGCAAGTTCTTGCATCAATATGTCAAAATCTTTGGTGATTTTGTCTTTGAATTCATTAAATTCTTGAGACAACTTTTGAATTAGTCCTTAAATTAAAATTCCATCTTTACCTCCATTCTGTAGATCTTATTTGCCACCCAAATTCAGAACTTGATTTCTGACATCTCATCCATTTGTTTGTGAATGGGATCATCTGGTGTGTCTGTTTTGTCATTTCTGGGGGAGTTGATCTACTCTGATTATTCACGTTGCCAGAGTTTTCCACTGATTCTGTCCCCATGATTATTTTTCACCATTTGGCTAGATGGGCAGGTAAGGTGAAATTAGATTGGGGGCTTTCGGAGTTGTGGTTAACCAGGCCTTTGCTGAGGATCTGGGACTAGTGACTGTAGCTTTTTGCCCTACAGCTTTGCAAAGGACCTGTATAGTATTACAGTCAGATGCTCTGGGGATCTGCTTGGTTTGGTGGCTCTGTCTTATATTCAGCTGGTCTTTGTCTGATCCTAGTGGATCAGTGACTCTGGGTTGATGTCTCAGCTGTGGAGAAATACAAACAACTGAGACACCCTGCCTCTCATGGGCAAAAACTGGAAGAAGAAACTCAATCCTTCCTGTTGCCACACAACTAGAGTGCCACCTGAGAAGGTCTTGGGTGATTAGCCCAAGCTAGTAGATTCAAATTGACCCAGTCAGTACCAACTCTCAAAAGGAGAGTTCAAAAGGCCTCCAGCAACTAGATAGCAGAGGTCTACTGGCTGCTTAAATGTGGCTTGCTCTGGTGCTCTGTGGAGTCAGAAAGGCCCACCTAGTAGCACAGGGACTAGGGGGCTGGTATCTCTTTCCCCACCTTGCACCTCTTTCTTGCCCAGTCACTGGTAACCCTATGGGGTTGTGGTCCTGTCCTGTTACCTCCATTAAGCAGATGTGCCACGGCTTTGTGCCTGTCAGAGTCAAAGGAAAGTCAATATCCCCTTGGCCCCAACACCACCCTCTGCCACCAGTTGTTTGAACCTGAGGATAACAAATCAGCAAATGGTTTTCTCCCTGAGCCACCAAGCCTTTGCCCCAGCCACTTTGCAGTACTGGTATCCCTATAGGGTGAGGTCTGGCTTCCTCTGGCAGTCCTCAGAGTTGGGGAGGTGTCTCTCCAAGATTAGACCCCTGTAGGATCACTCTAATGTTGCTGAATCTTCATGGGAGGTGTCCCTGATCAGCTCTCAGGTGACTCCCATGGTCCAGGAGGTGACCTTAGCAGCAGCTCTGGGAGTGTGGGGCACACGGCTCCAGCAGCAGGGTGGGGGCACATGTTGCATGGTTCTGGTAGGGCCAGGGTGCAGCAGCTCCAGCAGGGTGGAGCGGGTGGCAAGTGGCTCTGGCTGGGCAGGGTGTGGGACACTCCATTCCAGCAGAGTGGGGGCATGGCTTACAAGCCTCCTCCCATAGCTGGTTTGCACTTTCACAGAGCCAAGCCTGACAGCCTCACCCACTTTGTCTGCAGTACTGCTGGGCTCACTGTTACAGTGCAGATTTTCTACTATGGCCCTTGCAGTGCCTGGACCTGGCAATAAACCACAGACATTCCAGTCTCTGCAGGGGTTAGGTTTCTGGATCATTGTGCAAGGGGGGAAGGGTGGACTGGAAGTTCAAAATGGCAGGGAAAACGTTAGTTCAACTTTCATGCCTGGCAAGAGAGTGCTCAGGGTCACAGCAGGGTCCCTCTGGAGAAGTATCTCCATTTCCTGCAACTCTCTCCCATCAGGTGAGACAAGAGGTCCTCAGTTCACCGCTTGCCTGTAGAAAACCTGAGATTTGCTTTCTTGGAGTCACAGCTTGCCTCAGCAGAGGTGACATGCAGTTATCACTCTTCTCTCTCAGCTTGGCTCCCAGTCTTCAGCTTTATTGGGTACTTTCCGGTTATTATCCTTCCCTCTGGACAGGAGCTTCTGTATAAAGCTGGCTCCAGTTGGCCATCTTCCATTTTAAGCACTCAAATTATATTTCATTGTTTTTTTTTTTTTTTTTGCAGTTTTTGGCCAGGGCTGGGTTTGAACCCACCACCTTGGGCATATGGGGCTGGCACCCTATTCCTTGAGCCATGGGTTCTGCCCCTCAAATTATATTTCTACTGGATAACACTGGCTTGTGAGGGGAGAGATGATTAGTTAAGATTCTAAAGACTAAGGCCAATTAGCGGAGCCCAGAGAGTGCAGAGGCTAAATCATTAAATCTTAGCATCGTTGTGGACTTCAGTTTGCACTAGACACCATTTAAAGCCTCATTTAGTCTGTGAACTTCAAGACTGTAGGCTTAAGACCAGTCCCATTTACAAGTATCACCAGTGGTACTAGATCCACTGCTGGCAGTTACAGGGAATCATAAATCTGGAGTGGTGGTTGCTGGAAGACATCCTAGGACACGCTTGTGTTTGATGTCCATAGCTCCAGTGAGCAGTAATTTCCATGTATGATAAGAGGCAGAATCCCAATTTCAGAAGGCAGGATGGGAGAGGGGCAGCATTAATTCTGTCTCTGTGATGTCTTAAGGTTCTGACTTCAACTTTGACTATTTTATTTCTAATTTGTTCCCACATATCTCTCTTCCTACAGCCAGAACTCCTGATTGAAGATACCCCAGAGTGGCTGATGTTAGTGAATAGATGGAAAGGCCACTGTTACCAGTGGCCTTGAAATGTGCTGACAACTACTCTCATCATTCATTCATTTGTTTCTTCCCTTACTCACGTGTTTCTTCTTTAATAAATACTTATTTAGTAACTATATTCCACATTGCACAGTATTATTGTGAATGGATTAAGGAGAAAAATCTCAGAAGTTTATGGGATAAACTCTCTGTAGCAGGGCAGACTCTCTTGTGCACATTTCTTGTGATCTGACTTTTGTAATCCTTTTGGTAAACATACACTGTATTTACTTCTCTTGCCTTTGTTTGTTAAACTGTTCTCATCACCCAGAAGCTCAACATATTATCTCCATTTTGAAGCCTCAACCTTAATTCTACCTTTTCTTTCTAACTTACTCTGTCTTTTCCCAGGAAGATGTGATTTCGCCTCATGGATAGGAGTTACATTAAAGAATCTCTAAGATGCATTGCTTTTGCTACCATTTTAGGTAAAATTAATTGACACATTGGAGTAATTAAATCAACGTATGGTCTCAACTGGCTGCTCAGTAGAAACTGGTTGTTCTACTTTATTTTTGATCAATTTGCCTTGCCTTACTTTAGTCACTGGGCTTTTTTTGATTTTCTTTTGCTGTGTTCATCCTGTTGATAAGCTCATTGAAAAGATTTTTAAAATCTCTCATAGTATTTTGTTATCTGTATGATTTCTTTTGACTATTTTCATAGTTTATATCTTTCTGCCGAAATTTTTTGGCTGTCTGTGTAACTTTAGATATGCTAAAGTCTGTATCTGATAAGACCCACATATGGGCAATTTCTGGGTCTGGTCCTATTGATCAGTTCTGTTATTTGGTTCTATCCTTGATAATTTGCCACATGTTCTTGTTTTTTCAATGTCTTGAAATTTATGATTACATGCTGGAAATTATGAGTAAAAGAGCCACAGATACTAAAGTAAATAATGTTCAACCTTAGAAAGGGGTGTGTGCCTTTGTCAGATCCAGGGGGTGTTGGGTGGGAGTTAGTCAATCTCATCTGTGGTTGACCTGAGTATGCACTCTGGTTGCTTTAGTTAGATTCATTTCACTGCAGACATCAAATGATTTCAGGGCTGGAGCAGAATCTTCCCTTCAGCAGGGCTTGGATTCTGAATTTCTGCTGGTCTTATCTCTGTTCTTCTGTGCTGCCGTTCACACACTTGTGCATCTGGGATTGTCAGAGCTTCTATTTCAGCATCCTGTTTCCTTAAGCCACAGTAGGTTGCTGCCTCACATTCAATGTGTGGTCCAGAGTTTGTCAAAGAATTGTTGCCTTCAGACTTCAGCAGACTAAGTGCTCTACTTTTCCTGTTTCAGCCACAGCAGCCACTGCCTTGTATTCAGCACACAGTCAGAAGTCCCTGGAGACTTCCTCTTGACTCTCCTGCCTTCCAGAGATTTCTGAAGGCCTCCTTTGGATTATTTTTTAACGTTTTGAAGCTATTCATTTTGTCTTAATCTTTCTGATATCTTTCAGCACAATTTATCTGCTCCCCATAGGAGCATCTTACATCATATCTTTTCCTTTAAAACTGGCTAACCATTTCGTGCTCTAACTTTTCACTCTTTCCAAATAGGACAAAGAGGCAACAAGAAAACTATTTCTAAAGTCCTAGGCATTGTTCTGAGCACTTTATATACATGTATCTCATATTATTATTATTATTATTCAAATTGTGAGGATAAAGGAACTAGGACTCAGAAAGGTTGGGTTCATGTATTTATTCAAAAACAAATTTTGAGTGCTTAATATGGTATTGTTAATACTAATATGCCCATTTAAACATTTTTGAAATTGTAATATATTTCACAACAGATTCAATGTGGTAGTAGCTCTCTCCTACCAGAGTGCTATTATTGAATGATATCTAATTTCTAGGTTAAAGGGAATGGGATAGAGTGGTGACAGTGCCTTATGGAGATTTCTTTACCTTATGGAGATTATAGAACAGCAATCACACAGATAGTGTTTAGTAGAAAGGAAATTCAAACTTATGTTAAGTTTAATCCCCAAATTCCATTTTGATACTAAACTATAAAGTCCCCTAGTTGTAGTTTCTTAGTTCCCTGCACTGACTATATATGAATAGCTTCTGACTCAGTGCACTCGGCACTAGGTAAACATTCATTATTTAATTTAATTGAATGTGTTTTGTCTTTTAATCTCATCTAGCTTCAGCTACTTTAATCATTAGTGATTTCCACTCGTTTTTCTTGTCTCACCATGTCCCTAACTTAGCTTTTCAATATTTGGGAAACATTCCTCACCCTGCTTGCTCTTTATTGTCTGTTTTTGGCTCAACCACACCCAGATTCCCTCTTCTGTTTCTGGTGGGTGGCTGACTCTGTGAGCAAGTGCTGTGCATTAAATGCTTTTTTATTCTTTTCCTTTGGCGTATTGGCTATTTTGTCCTTGTGGAGTCAATCAGCCCTAATCAGGCTTCTCTCTGGGTATGTGGTTTATACTAGAAAACTTGGCTTGCACTCTGGCTTTACAGACTTTTTCCTAGCTGTTCTTGGAGATAGTGCCAACCTCATTACGTGTGATCTGCACACATGGCATGGGCTACTCTTTTGTGTATTCCCTGTATCTATAGTTCTGCCACTATCACAGGTTAGGGGTAATAAATAATGGCTATACATAGCACTTGTAGGTGCTGTTCCCTGGGAGTAAGGGCTTTAAGGAATGGTACATTTTTTGAAGGAGTTTTTTTTTTTTTAGAATCTCCAAAAGGAGAAGGTATAGAGTTGTTATTTCACATGGGATAAAAACATAGAACTTACAGCTATCATGTGACTACTGCTATTATTCTCTTCTAATGCCTTTACTTTTTTACTATTTTATACTTCCTCAAGCTCCTGCCAGGGCCACTGAGGGCATTGCATAGCAGTGGTGCCTCCTACTGGCATCCATCAAAAGTTGTACTGCATCTTTGACACACTGAATTCTTGCAGCCCCAAATCACCATGTGTGAACCTAATAATATGTCCGATATGAATGAGGAGATGATATCCTTTATATGTGCTCATTGAAGTAGGGGATAATTCTATTTGTCTTTATGTTTTAAAACAAATTACATGCCAAGGATACTAAAACACTACTGTACTCCGATGCTGTATAATCTAGTAAAGTCTAGTAATGTTTTCATGGAGAAATTCGCATTCAGCTCTCTTTTACTGTAACTCTGTGTGACTCTTTCTTTCCATAGGCTTCTATGGCCAAAGGACAAAGTTGGTGACAGACATTACATTGGGTATGAAACCACACCTTACTAGGTATAGCAAGGTATCATAAATGTCACAAGCTTGCTTGCTTCACTTTCCCAATTGGAGGTCTTTTCCAATTGAGATTTTGGGGCTCCTGCACACAAATCCTGTGGATATCCAATTCTATAGACATACCTGGGTGTGCCCGAGTGCCAGAGCAAACCAGGTTTAGACACAAACTAAGGCTCCTGTCATCCTTTCTGGCTTACCTTTATGACTCATCTAGTTGACCATAAGTGAATTAAACCTTTACTTGAAGTTTTACCTTTTATCCAATGGTATAAAAATAGCACAATACCCTGGTAATGGAAAAAAATGTGACCATCTTCAAAACAGACCAACAGATTATTTGCTGCAGCTTTTCTTTGGGTCACCCAGTTGATTTGTAGGACTCATAACACTGGCGTTGTAGTAAATGATTAGCACTCACGTGTAGTGAGGTATACATATTTGGGATTCATTTTTCTGTGTCTTTAGTTTGCAATTGGTAATTATTTGTGCTATTTCCAGAAGTAGAGCATTTCTATGCCACCAGCATCTGATAAGTTGCCTACAAGATAAGTAAATAAATAAATGAACAAATAAGACTTCTTTTTGTTATACATCTTCAAATAAATCAATTGAGATGACTGGGATATAGATTAAAAGGATAAAATCAGAGTTAATATGTTGTGGAACTGATATTTTCAACATTAAATATAAAAAGTAACATATGGTTTGTACCAGATAGCATGAATAAATTGAAATAAGTTTAATGTTCAATGAATCATAAATATTTAAATGGTGTGTTAACCATATCCAGTATATATACACACACATATGAGAGAGAAAGAGGGAGAGAGAAAGTGGCATAATTTACAATGGCGCATGGCTACATACACTATGGAATACAATGTACCCATTAAACTTTGCTAGAGAATAGTCATAATGAAATCTGACATTTTTATTCATAGGTAGTAGATTCAATAACCACCGTTTTGTGAAAAAATACACTAATGGCCCTATTAAAAATAATGACTTTATGCTTGTTAAGTGCCCATTGATTACTTAAAAACTCTCACACACTTAAGCTGGAAGAATAATTAATAGAAGAATCATTTCAGGGTTCAATTTCCCAATTACAAAGTTTATTTCTACATTTACCATAAAAGACAATATTGTCACAAAACACGAAGCTGTAATTCCCAATGTTTTAACTACGTCTGCCCTTTAGGCATGTCCTGAGAATGCTTCCTCTCCCTCACCTCTGCACTAGGATGCTGGGGCTCACATGCCATGAGGGGCTGTGCCTTGTGAGACTGCTGAAGGCCCGACTGTGCACCATGTAGCCTTGTGTGGGCTTCTTTGCACCTGCTTCTTGACCTGGCATGAAATTTGCAGAGAGTTGTGTTTAACTCTGCCCAAATATGGCTTGCTCTGACAGAGTCTAAAATTGTTGTTTGTGGGGGCCACAGACCATGCCCAGTTGGACTGATTCATTCATAGATACCAAGAGTTTCAGAGAAGGCATAAAAGTGGAGGCAGAAAGAGAGCCCTAATAAATAGCTTGCTTATAGTCCATTTCTATTAAAAGCACAAATAGCCTGAATCTGTTGTGGCTCTGTTTCCCGGGATGCATAAATGCCTAATGCTCCAAAGATGCCTTCTTACTATAATGTGCTATGCTGCTAATTTGAGAAAGAGTGAAGCTCAAAATACCTTTGATAATAAAATATCATTGCATTGGTTTTACTAGTTTAGATTCCCAACCCCCAAGAAGTATCTGTCTTCATTTTGCTCTTTAAACAGTACATAGGGAGATCATCCCTTTACAAGCTGTTGCATGGAACAAGGACTGGACCCCGTGATAGCTAAGTCTGTGCTACTCTTGAAGGATGAATGATGGGGGCGGTGTTTGTGGCTCGCTGTGAGGACCCCTCCCAACAAAAATCTGTGAGCTACAAATTTGGGTTTTCTCTTTGATATTTGAAACACACATAACGAATGAGATTAGTATCTGTGGTAATAAACCTGAAAATTGTCAGAAAATATGGGATAGTAACATTTGGAATGCTTAAAACTCCAACCAAGTCTGCTGGGCATCATTTAAGGAGGTGGGTTGAATGTAATTATAATTTGATAATGGAAAGCCTAATCCATTTTATTGTACTCATCTGGAAAAACAAAGAGAAAATCAGCAGACTTAAAGTATAAAACACAGAATCACAAATAGCCAGCAACTGGCAGAATTTACCTAGGATTATTATTAGGTAATTATGTAAAGGGGTGAAACACACTTCATGGAAAACATCTTTATCGTCACTGTGGAGGATATCTCTGTGTTAGCATAATAATTATTTGTTTGATTTGTGGCTAGCTCTAGACCTTATATTTGGCAACTCTTTTGTGTTAAACAAAGGGGATGTTAAAAATATCATCTTCAGAAAACATTTTTATTGCACATACATGACCGAGAAAAGGTAACCTGGTCAACAAAACAAAACAAAATAGGCAAGATGTATGTATATTCCTTGGGGAAACAATAAACCTGCTAGTATGGGGGGAGGGGAAGGTCAATAACAGATGTGATACAACCTGGAATTTCTGAATTCCAAATAACTAAATTTCACTTTTTGAACCAAAAAATATTATCTTCACATGTGGAAACCAGTCCTTAAAAAAAAAGACTGTGATTTGATACAAATCTTCCCATTACATTTGAGATAGGAAGGAATAATTATAAGAATAAAACTTCTTTATAAATAGGAACATGTAAAACTGTATTGCCCATAATTCGATTCTTTGGAACATTGTAAAAACGATTGGCATTTATATTCACGTCCAGAAAAGTTACACATTTAGTGGAGAATATGTGAAAAAGTTTTTTTTTATAATAATGGTCTTTCATTCAATAGGCATTAATGAGCACTTACTACATGTCAGTCTGTCTGTAAGGCAATAGATACATCCCAAAGTGTATGTCACAAGAAGCATAAGGTAATAGAAATACACATACAAATGGTTACAGAAAAGGAACCATAAAAGGAGGCAAGAACCACTATTACAGCAAATACCCAATATCACACAAACACACACACACACACACACAATACCCAGGGTTTACATCATATGACAATATCAGCAGACACCCATCACACTTGAAGGTTACTGTCAACTGAACAATTTACACTCTAACAGGAATTCATGAAGGAAAGGTTCTGTCCTCAATTATTCATCCATTTCCTTACTTATTCACTCATTCAACAAGTATTTTTGATGGCCTACTGTATGTGAGATACTGTGCTGATCAGCCAGCGGATCAGCATGCAATTAGGTTCACAATCAGGAAGGAGAGAACAAATTTTAAAGGTCTTGTCCTCAAGCTCCCTCTTTGGGGTCGATCTAAATCTCTCTGGGCTCAGTGTTTCTTCAATGAAGTTCAGTAAGACTTTTGAAAAGTGCCAATTGAGAGTTGAGGTATAGGCTGGGTAGCCATTGTGAGCTTGGTCTCAGTCCTTAGGGAGGGGGAGCTATTTTGGTTTTAGTTTTTGTTTTGTTTTTTTCTGTTCTAACTCATTTCCTGCTTTCACCATTTCACACAAAAGACTTGACTAAAAGAAGCCATTGGCTTGGAGTCTAGATTAAGTCTTGAGCTAACGAAAATGAAAGAGATAGCAGAGCATAGTAATTAAGATGAAGACTGGTTACTCAAGAAATGGCATTTAAGTTAAAAATTGGAAGAGTTTTTTTGGATTTGCTTGTCCAAAGGAAGAGCAGAAGAATTGAAGGAGGAAGTGTGATTATCTGATTTCACTTTTTGAACAAAAAATTTGAAGGAGGGAAGTGTGATTATCTGATTTCAGTTCAGAAAGATCAGAATGAATACAGATAACTGAAAGGCGATAAACTGATTTTCTTGATGAGAAATGACATTTACCTTGTTCAGAGTTGTGGCATTGGAGATGGAAAGATATGGACTTATTGGAGGGCTATCTTGGAGAATCTGCAGAAATGTATATTAACAATTATCTATATTTCTTAAAAGATAGAGCCAGATGAGTGTTGGAGTAGGAAGGATGATCACTTGTCTGTGTGTTGTGAGTTAGACATTCCTGGAGAAACTATCGCCAAACGTGATCCTCGTGATCTGCCAACCAATGCCTGGAACGCTATCATTAATGATTTATTCCTTTTGATAATTGCCCTGGGTTATTTGTTGTCAGTTAGGCCTCATATCATCCCCTTGTAAGCTTTGCATGCATTGCAGAAATAAAGCCAAAAAGTACAGATCCAAGAGTTCTTTTCTCTTTGTAGTTCTCAGTTAGATCTTTTTCTTTTTCCCCCAATAAGAATAGCTCACATGTTATTTGGAAGAAGGAAAAGAGCAGGCCATTATTTCCTGGACACAATTGCACCAGATGCAAGGACAAGGTGAGATTCATAGCAGCTCTCAGTGAGCTCTTAAGAATCATTCCCGTCACTGCTGCAGGCTGACGGTGCAAATGTTTTAGCAGTTGCCCAGCAAGTTTTAAGAATCACCCTCTTTGGTGTTTCAATATGATATTGTCCATGTCAGCTTCCTTGACCTTTGCTCCTGTAGCTTTTTCCAAAAATTATACAAACCCATAATTCCTGTGTTAAATTTTTATATTCCAAGTACATTACATGGCTTCTGTCTTTCAGTGAGAGTTTGACCAAAGCAGGTTTCCATACCAGAAATGTTGTCAAGAGAACAGAAAATTAAAAATAGGAATCTTCAATTGGTTCTTTAATCTGATTAGCTTTATAGGAAGTAAAAATTTCATTGACTAGAAGAAAAAAAAAGAAAAAAGAAAACCTTCATTGCCAGTGGACAATAGGTCCTAATCACCCACGTCATGCAATGGCAAAATGGCAAAACAGTTGCTTAAATCATCTCCCTCATCTGCCTAAAGTTGTGTTTCTACAGAAGCTGAGGTTTCAAATCACTAAATTCTTAAATTAGTAGGTCTTTATGGTATTTCTTGTTTTGTTTTAAGACAGTGTCTTAAGTTGTTGCCCTCGGTAGAGTGCTGTGGCATCACAGTTCAAATTCTTGGGCTTAAGTGATTTTCTTGCCTCTGCCTCCCAAGTAGCTGGGACTACAAGCACCTGCCACAATGCCCAGCTATTTTTGTTGCAGTTGTCATTGTTGTTTAGCTTCCCCAAGCCTGGTTTAAACCTGCCAGCCTCAGTGCATGTGGCCAGCATGGTAACCACTGAGTTACGGGTGCCGAGCTGCCTTTATGATATTAAGGGGTAAGATATATGGGATGACTGATTCTCCTTGAACTGGAGAATTTAGAGATAGAAAATCACAATCTTACAACTTTATTTATTACTTTTCAGCTTTATTGAGGTATAACTGACAAATAAAATTAAATATATTTAAGGGATAAAAAATGACATTTGAATATACATTTTGAAATCATTGCTACAATCAAATTAACACATCCATTATCTCACTTGCGTGTGTGTGCGTGTGTATGTGTGTGTGTTGAGAGAGAGAGAGTATTTAAGATATACTCTCTTAGGAAATTTTATGAACACATTCAAGTATTATTAACCATAGTAACCACGCTGTACATTAAATACCCAGAACTTGTTCATCCTGCCTAACTGAAACTTTCTACACTTTGACCAACACCTCCCTGTTTACCCCACCTTGTGCTTTTGGCAACCACTGTTCTATTCTCTGCTTCTATGAACTTGCCTGTTTTTTCTTTTTAATTCTACATATAAGTCAGATTTACATATAAGTCAGACCTTGACAGTGTTTATCTTTCTGTGCTTGGCTCCTTTTTGTGTAGCACAATGTTTTCCAGGTTCATTTTAGTTATCCTAGTTATCACAAATGAAAAGATTTCCCTCTTCTGAAAGGCTACATAGTATTCTGTTGTACGTATATTTACCACATCTTCTTTATCCGTTCATTCATTTATGTTGGACACTTGGGTTTACTATATGTTCTGGCTATTGTGAATAAGGCTGCCGTGAACAAGAAAGTGCGGTGATCGCTTTGAGGCACTGACATCATTTCCTCTGGGTATACACTCAAAAGTGAGATTGCTGGATCAGAAGATAGTTCTTTTTATTAATCTTTTAAATGAATTTTATACTTTTTTTTATAATGGCTGTACCAATTTACATTCCCTCCAAGAGTGCTGAAGAATGTGCCTCTTTTTCTACATCTTGGCCACCATTTATCTTTTGTCTTTATTACTGTAGCCATTCTAAGATGTGTGAGGTCTCATTGTGCATTTGATTTGTTTTTCCCTATTTATGAGTAATGTTGAGAATTTTTCTTATACCTATAAATGATTGTTAATATATCTTCTTTTGAAAATTATTTATTCAGGCCACTTGACATTTTATAAGTGGGTTATATGTTTTCTTACTATTGTTTGAGTGCCTTATATATTTAGGATGTTAACCCTATATCAAATATTTCTTCCATTAGATAGATCGTATCTTCAATGTGATATTTTATCCCCTTCAATTGGCTGTACAGAAGCTTTTTAGTTTGATGTACTCCCATTCATCTAATTTTGCTTTTGTTGTCTGTGTTTTTAGGGTTATATAAAATAAATCATTTTCCAGACCAATGTCAAGAAGCTTTCTCCCTTTGTTTTCTTATAGGAATATTACAGTTTCAGGTCCTACATTGAAGTATTTAATTAATTTTGAGCTTATCTTTGTATATGATGTGACATAAGTATTCATTTTAATTCTTCTATACTTGGATGTCCAGTTTTCCTAGCAAGAGTTATTAAAGAGAGTGTCATTTCCCTATTGAATAATCTTGGCAACTTTGTTGAAGATTGATTAACTGTAAATTTTTGGATTTATTTCTGTTGACCTATATGTCTGTTTTTATTCAAGTACCATAATGTTTTGATTTGTATAGCTCTCCACTATGTTTTTAAATCCTATGAGGTGATTCCTTACCTGATACTTTGTTATTTTTGCTCAAGATTTCTTTGGCTATAACAGTTTTTTTATTTTTGGTAGCTCCACCTGCATTTTGTGCTTATCTTTTTTCTATGTCTGTGAAAAATGTCCCTGAAATTTTGATAGAGATTGCTTTAAATTTGTAGATCACTTTGGGTAGTACAGCTATTTTAATAATACTAATGCTTTCTGTCCAAGAACCTGAGATGTCTTTTTATTTATTTGTATCTTGTCTATTTTCTTTCATCAATGTCTTATAGTTTTGAATGTGCAGATCTTTCAAATTCTTCATTTAACTTTTTCATAAATATTTTACTCTTTTTTTTTTTTTTTTTTCTGAGATGGAGCCTGAAGCTTTCCCCCTGGGTAGAGTGCCATGGCATCACAGCTCATAGCAACTTCCAACTCCTGGGCTCAAGCGAGTCTCCTGCCTCCGTCTCCCAGTAGCTGGGA
The DNA here is from genome assembly GCA_963574575.1 of Galagoides demidoff. NCBI lineage: Eukaryota > Metazoa > Chordata > Mammalia > Primates > Galagidae > Galagoides > Galagoides demidoff. The sequence continues at coordinate 27,411 of CAUYQV010020187.1, read as the reverse complement.
CCACAGGTGCCCGCCACAACGCCCAGCCATTTTTTGGTTGCAGCCCTCATTGTTGTTTGGCGGACCTGGGCTGGGGATTCGAGCCTGCCACCTTAGGTGTACGTGGCTGGCGCCTTAGCCAATTGAGCCACAGGCGCCGAGCCATTTACTCTTTTTGACACTATTATAAATGATTTTTTTTCCTTGTAGACAGTTTAACATAAAAGATTTTTGTATGTTGATTTTCTTTTATCCTATAACTTTACTATTTTTTTTGTTAGTTCTAATAGGGTTTGGGAGGAGGAGTTTTAAGAGTTTTCTATATATAAGACAAGTAACAGATATAATTTTACTTCTACTTTTCCAGTTGAGCCCCCTTCCTTCGTTCCTTCCCTACTTTTTCCCTTTTCCTTCCTTCATCTTCATTTCTCTTTCTTTATTTATTTGCCTAATTGCTCTACCTAGACATTCAGTACTATATTTAATAGAAGTGGCTTCCTGATCTTAGAAGGAAAGCTTTTAGATTTTTCACCACTGAATGTGATATTACCTGTGTGCTTGTCACATATAGCCTTTATTATATTGAGGGACTTTCCTTGAATACTTAATTTGTTGGGATTTTCTTTTTGTCATAAAAGGGTATTGAATTTTGTCAAATCTCTTTTTTTATGCACCAATTAAGATGATTTTAGGATTTTTATCCTTCATTCTGTTAACGTGGTATATCACATTTATAGTTTTGTGTATGTTGAAGAATTATTCTGTCCTAAGTATAAATCCTCCTTGAACATAGTATAAAATTCTTTACATATGCTGTTAATTTGGTTTCAGTTTGCTTGTAATTTGTTAAGGATTTTTATATCTATATTCATCAGAAATATTAGCGTTTATCTCTCCTTCATTTTTTTTTTTTTTTGAGACAGAGCCTCAAGCTATCCCCCTGGGTAGAGTGCCATGGTATCACAGCTCATAGCAACCCCCAACTCCTGGGCTCAAGTGAGTCTGCTGCCTCAGCCTCCCAAGTAGCTGGGACCACAGGTGCCCGCCACAATGCCTAGCCATTTTTTGGTTGCAGCCATCATTGTTGTTTGGCGGGCCTGGGCTGGGGATTTGAGCCTGCCACCTTAGGTGTACGTGGCTGGCACCTTAGCCGATTGAGCCACAGGCGCTGAGCCTCTCCTTCATTTTTTTGACAGATATTCTGGGTATAGTATCCTTGGTTGACACTCTCTCCCCTTTCCTTGCCCCATCCCAATACATTGAATATTTCACCCCACTGTTTCCTGGCTTGCAAGGTTTCTGCTGTGAAATCTGGTGATATCTTTTTGGAGATTCCTTTCTATGTAAATGTGTTACTTTTTTCTTTTCAAAATTCTCTGAGATTCCAGAATGGAAAAAGGGGCCCTTAAATATCAGGTATTAGGAATAGATACTTGTGGTATAAGAAAACATCAAAACAAGAAGCTCTCTAGGTCAATCTCTTTCCAAGCAATGAGTTTATATTATTGGGTACTTTGTGCCTTAGTTCCAATAATAACTAGTAATTTACCTGTATTCTGAGATATGACACAGTGATTTGGCACACATGCAGGGTTAACATTGCTGTCATCTCTGTGTCTAGGTTTGTGAACAAGACCCTTTGGTTGACTCAAAGGAGCTTTGAGAAATGAGAGCTAGACTAGGCACAGAGAAGAAAGACAACTTTTTGTTATGAAGAAATCTTGTGTTTATTCTACCTACTTGCTTATTATTTTCTTTTTCCTTTCATCACCCTTGTAACAATCTTCTGATCCTGCTGCTTTGGAGCAAAATCTCTGAGAATTGGCCCTTGTTCACTTGAGTTCACAGGCACTGTCTGAGTGGCACAAAGTGTTGGAATTGTTCTGAGCAATTCACTAGATCCTTTGTCTATGTCACCACAAGGAGTAGCAAACCGCAAAATTGACTTTATTAATTAATGCCCTTCGACTAGCCTCTTGTTCAATAAGTAGCACTGAGCTTAAGCTTCATGTAGCTGCCATAGACCTAGTCCTGTGATATACACCAGAACTGAGATTTTCAGAGCTGGGTAGAATGAGCCTGATATGGAAGTTTGGGGAAGGTACTTGAAGTTGGACTCAGCTGAAGGTAAGTTAGGACATTAGCAGGTAAATTGTGGTGCCCAAAAAGTGTAGTGATGGATGATTTCCAAATCTCTCCCATCTTCATGGCAGTGCAGAGTGACCTGGTGCTACCTTCATGGGGTATTGAATGTCTTTATTTGAGGATGGGAAGTACAGAACAATAGCTGCATAAGTGTTGGGGGAATTAGAGTGATTATTGGAACTAGGAGGCCAGAGAGGAAAAAAAAAACAAAAAACATTTTAGATCTGGAGGTAGAAGTTCAGAGTCTGGGAGAGAGGATTCAGTGATAGCAGTATTAAGATAAAAATGAAGTGGAACATAATTTAGCATCCAGTAAGAGTAGCAGTCATCGTTCTGGTAAAGCTGGATTAAAGATCAAGGAGTTTCAATTCTTTAACTTCCATTTCATCTTTCTAATTTCATCATGTCTTTCATTCATTTTTTTTTTTTGAGACAGAGCCTCAAGCTATCCCCCTGGGTAGAGTGCCATGGCATCACAGCTCATAGCAACCTCCATCTCCTGGGCTCAAGCGAGTCTCCTGCCTCTGCCTCCCGCCTCCGCCTCCCAAGTAGCTGGGACCACAGGCGCCCGCCACAACACCCGGCCTTTTTTGGGTTGCAGCCATCATTGTTGTTTGGCAGGCCCGGGCTGGGGATTTGAACCCACCACCTTAGGTGTATCTGGCTGGCACCTTAGCCGATTGAACCACAGGCGCCGATCTTCATTCATTTTTTGAATCAATTTTTAGATTTCCTTTTGGTAGTTTACTACTTTCCCTTCAATTCCTTTCATCATTTTTGCCATTCCCTTTCTCTTGTTTCCGTTAATTCTTTATAGATGGGTTCTTCTGTAATAGCCATGTTGTGATCCCTTTGTGGGGAGTGGTCTATTCTGATTTTTCATGTTGCTAGAACATTTTTGTTGGTTTCTCCTCATGTGTGGTTTCTTCTTCACTATTTCCTCCCCCTACTTCCTCTTCTCACTCCCTCCTTCCCCTTAATCTTCTTTATCTCTGTGCTTTGAAGTTGAAATGGCCTTTTGGTATTAGAATGAAAGGACCAAAAAAGAAAGAGGGGGGGATAATAGTAATTATAATCAACCAGGCTTGGTACCCCACACTAGCAATCCCAGAACGCTAGGAGGCTGGGGCAGGAGGATTGTTGGAGGGCAGGAGCCGGAGATCAGTCTGATCAAATGCAAGACCCAGCCTCTACCAAAAATAGAAAAGTTAGCTGTGCAATGTGGAGCAGACATGTAGTCCTTGCCACATGGGAGGCTGAGGCAGGAGGGTCGCCACCCTCACCCCCCCCACAAAAAAAAAAAAGAAAAAGGAATTTGAGGGTAAGGGTTGAGGGTTAAGAGTAGCTGGTGAGTATACAGACACTTAGTGCCTCACTTTTGGACTCTACCTTCAGGGGTAAGGCTTCAGGATAGTTTTTAGAAGCTACATTATAAATTGTAGAAGCTACATTTAGAACTTTCAAGATAGTTTTTAGAAGCCACATTGTAAATTGGAGGATATTGGAGAATTGGATAGAATTCTGAAGTAGGTTTTCAAGCCCAGTGAAACTAAAGAAGTACAAGTTGGGGACATCAGGTAGGAACTTTAAAAAAAGCCAGGCAGTAGACTTGATACCAGAACTAGGGCAATACCAAGTGAAAATTCGTTACTGTATTAAAGTTCATGAAATCCTCCTATAGAGCAGAATAGATTACAGGACCTCAAGTATAATCGGACTGAGGCTTAAGACCCAGCAATGGACAGAAGAGAGTTCTAGATGTTTCAGAAAAGTGCTAGATGTTGCAGAACAGTTTATACAGGAACTAAAATCAAAAGGGAAACAAATGGTTGATGGGGACCCACCATACACAAAGCAGTAGTCAGTAAAAAAATCAGAAATGTTAAGTGTGCATGTGTTTGAGTGTCCATGTGAATCTCTGTGTGTGTGTGTGTGTGTATGTGTTTGCCTGGGAGGTAAGTGATGAGATGCCAAAAATAAGACACGTAAAATATGGCTATGGGTTTTGTTTAACCCTTGGTCTGGTTGAGGAAATTAGTCATAAAAAATATTCACATGAAAAATAATAAACAATTACAATTGCATGACTGAAAAAAAGGTCAAACCCCCTGGGATTATGGCCGTCAAAGAAGTACTCACCAGGGTGGTGCCTATAGCTCAGTGGGTAGGGCGTTGGGTGACAGGTTTGAACCCGGCCCCAGCCAAATTGCAACAAAAATATAGTTGGGCACTATGGAGGGCAGTAGTCCCAGCTACTCGGGAGGTGGAGACAAAAGAATCTCCTAAGCCCAGGCATTGGAGGTTGCTATGAGCTGTGATGCCATAGCACTCTACTGAGGGTGACAAAGTAAGACTCTGTTTCAAAATAAGTACTCACCAGAGTGCTTTGAAACCAGAATCAGAATACAGGGTTTGGATAGACAGAGAAGAAGAAAAATGGCATACACAGTTTGTGAAAAGGTATTAGAAAGAAAGTGGGGATGGAGGTGCCTTGCCACATCAGTTAAGAAGCCACCTTGACTGGCAGGAGTTTCCTAGAGGAGACTTCTATAGAGGAGTACTGGTGAAGGCCACAGAAAACATGGAGTTCACATTCTGCATTTAAACCACAATTCCCAGCTCTTCTATCTCACTTTGGTGTCTATGTCATCACAGATACTTCTGTGTTGCTCTATGCATTTCGACTTCAACTCAGAATTAGCTGGGATAAGGAGGTTATAGGTAATAAATTAACTAGCACTCTGGTGTACTGATTCCTGGCTATAGTCCCAAAATTTCTTAATGTTTAATGCCACAAAGAAATATTTGCTTTGTTTGGTTTATAGTACAACTAATAAGCTAATGAGAAGTCAAGCTGGAATTTGAACCCAGGTAACTCTCTTCTAAATCCTGCATTCTCTGCAATGTATGATGACCTTGGTAAACTATTCCATTCCTGCTTGAATGCCTTTTGTTTGGGCTTCTGTGTCTGGAAGCACACTGTACCTTGCTCAGTGTTTTTCTACATTAGAATGTATAAAACTACATAAAGGGTATGTGTGTTTGACCTGAATTTAATTGTATAAGAGTCTAAAGCCTTGTTTTCTTTTGTAAGAAGCCATCGATGAATGAATGGCATTGTGTGTACACAAACTTCCAGCAGGGTGACAGGTGACAGTGATTGACTGCATGGGTAGGTGTCCCAGTGAATGCTGAAGTGGGAATGATGCATGCGTGAGGTGTGGGAGAAGGAAGGCAGTTATCTTCACCAAAGTCAATTAGTCAGTTGGTCTACATTAAGGATAACAGCATGGCAGGATATTGAGGGCAAAGATTTTGCAGGCTTGGTTTCCACTTGGAAGGTGGGGGATTCAATCAGAATATACAGACATGGCCTACCGTCTTAAAATTATCGCTAAAGCCACAGCCATTGACCTATATGATAAGTCTGAAGTAGTTTTCTCTCAGAGGCAAAAAATATCCCTGGTTAAATCTGCAAAAGTGCAGTTGTTATGCTCTATGTGTGTTGTCTGGGTGAGAGTGCTTGTGTGTGTGTGTGTGTGTTTCAAAGCTAGCAGTGAAAGGCCAAGTAAAGCACTGCAAGGCAACATAAATGATTTAAGACCCAACGATTTTGCCAGGGAAACATTCAAGACGGAGTCTAATCCTTTAATCTAACCCCAGTCCCTTTAAAAGCTTTGAGCTAGGAGTTGACTCAGCACGTCAGTGCCAAGAAGATCCATTGACCCTGAGTTCAGTGCTGAGAAATTGAGAAATGTTCTTTTTAATGTCTATTCAATAAATACAGCATCCACCTTGCAAGGGGCTGCGCAATCCACTTCAAATCCATTATGGGGATGTTCTTGTGGGCTGACAAGTTGTCTTGAGACAACAGTGGCCATGAGATGAGGTTAACCCTTCCTGTGGAATGTAAATCATCACAGCCACCACCACCGCTGGCTCTCATAAGACCTTGGAAAGAAGAAGGCATTTGCATCAATATGAGGCACCTGTGATGTTATTTCCCTAGACTAGAGGCATCTTTTTCAGGATATATAAACTCATACACCAAGATCTACAGACAACTGCAAAACAACATTAAAAAAATAAAAACAATAAAAAAAGATAGTTAATTTTACCTTTCTTTGTCACCACACTTGGAGACAGAGATCAGATTTCTCTCTCCCTATTTGGCATGGAAAATCCCTCTTATCATGTTGCCTGTGAACACTGTAACTACACTTTATGAATTTCACATGAAGATAGGTGATAAAAAATAGTTGTCTAATAAGAGGTCAAAGGAGAAATCTAAATAAAATGTAGTTCAGAGATGGGCATGGTGGCTCATGCTTATTATCTTAGCACTTTGGAAGGCTGAGGCAGGAGGACCATTTAAGGCCAGGAGTTCAAGAATAGTCTTAGAAACGCACGTCTCTATAAAAACTTTAAAAATTAGCTAGGTGTGATGGCACATGCCTGTAATCCCAGCTATTTGATAGGCTGAGTGGAGAGGATCATTTGAGTCCAGGAGATGGAAGTTGCTGTGAGCTCTGGCTATGTCCCTGCATTGTAAGCCAGGCACTAGAGTGAGCTCCTATCGCAAAAAACAAAAACAAAAACATAGTTTGGGTCTAAAAGTATTAGAGTTTTATGTAGCAGTTTATGAGCAAATAGAAGAGAGTATTGAAAATTAAGACAATTCCAGAAAATGTCTAATGGAGGCTAACTGATCTCTTCCAAGGCCAAAGAGAAATTTGGCTTAGAAACAAATGGAGAAATTTCTACAGAGTTTGACCAAGTTAAAATAAGGCTCAGCACTTTGGATTCTTTGTATTATAATAATAAATTCTCTTATATGAGATTATTCACTTCACAACAAAGGGTGTATGTAAAATATATATTTGTGGGTTGATAGATTAGCTGGTTGACTATATGGCATAGAATAGGCTAATTGTCTATTGTTTGTCCAATTGCTAACACACACGGAATCATTGAATACCTTCTATCTATTGAGGACCCATTAAACTCAAAGTGGAATTTTGGATACTTAGCAACAGGAGGTAGTATTTGCAGCATTACTTCTTTCTTCAAACAAGTATCATAAAATTTTATAGGTATTATTTGTAAAATGGTTTCTATTGTCCAATCAGTTGGGAAAACACTCAAAATATAGAAGTTGTTTTTACCAGAATCCCTCTCCAATAAGAAGCTTATGCTAATTGCCAATCTTAAGAAGGGGGATATAGCATGTAATGTTTTGCCAGCTTTTAACCCTACAGTAGTTCCTTTTGGGAAAAAAACAAAGTATCTCTTGGAATGAGCATGCTACAGAGCACACCTTGAAGAATTCTTTCCATTGGATTCAAGTAGGATGCCTTTCTCAAAGCAACTAGAAGGATTTTGCCATCAACCTTGATTTTCTCCTTTGTGTCTGAGAAGGTGTTAGCAATTTGCTTCAGTGGACTCTGAGGAGGTCAGATTTATTCCTCCCAACAGAGTAAAGTGACTTCAATGTACAGATTGCTGGTGTTGAGAAATGTAAGCTCTGGGGATAAAGGGAGGGCTTAGGCAGCCAGGGAATATCTCAGCAGAAAAAATGACTACATGGCTCTTCCCTCCTCCATCCCTGCCATACTCCCCTGCCCCCAGCCTTTGGATCAGGGACGGAAAGCTACACCCAGAGCTCAGCTGCCTGTGTGCAGGGGTGAGTGATTTCTTCTTCTTTGTACTTTCACATCCCTCTTACTGCACAGCTCTATACTCAAGTGTGGAGGTCATAATAATACTTGTTTAAACTGACCTTGGCTCCCCCTTGCAAAGGAAAAAGAGTATCCCTATAATATTAATCAGCATCACCCACTAAGCAAGTGTGGGAGAGAATGGACATTTATTATATTTCATGTCCCAGGTATGGTACTGGGCATTTTGTACATTGACCTTTGAGGCAGGTATTATTTTCGAAACAAGGTTAACTTATGGAACTCTGGGATGTGGAACTAGTAAATGGTAGAATTGGATAGGGGTCTGCCCAACTGAAAAGCTCACTGCACTATAAAATAGGAGTATACACAAAGCTTCATAGATGGGAAAAAGTTCCACATGCATTTTTTTATTTGAATTCTGAAAAATTTTATTGAGTTAACTTTCAAATTAAAATATATATATATATATATATATAAGGGATTACCACTTGACCAAGGTCATAGAGCAAGTCAAAATCTCAAAGGAAAAGTTTTCAGTCTAAACTTGTGTGAGACATCCAATGTCAAAATGGATAATGACTTAGGTTGGGATTGTAATAATCATTACTGTCATTTGTTAATTCACAATGATTCATAAATAGCAAGCTGGCCAGCTTGTTGTGTGTGGTGGCTTATGCCTATAATCCTACCACTTTAGGAGGCCAAAGTGGGAGGAACAATTGAGGCAGGAGTTCAAAACCAGCCTGAGCAAGGGTAAGACCCTGTCCCTATAAAACATAGAAGAATTAGCTGGGCATTGTGGCAAGTACCTGCCATCTTAGTCATGAGGATCCCAGGAGTCTAACAGTTTGAGGTTGTGGGCACTGTGATGATGCCATGGCACTTTAGTTGGGGTGACAAAAATAAAAATAAAAACAAAACATAAATAGCAATTCTCCATTTACTTCCTTGAAAAAAAATTCTGAAAGTAGAATTTTATTTTTTTCTGCTAATTTCAAGTGAGGAAGGTACAGCCAAAAGAAGCTCAGTGGTTTGGTTTGATCAACATCAATGTGAGATACAATACTAATAATTTGGCAGTCATTATTTCATTTAATCCTCAATAATCGAACAGTTTGTACTACTATTATCCCCATTTTATAGAATAGGAAACTGAGATTTAGGAAGCTGAAGAAAGAGGGTAAGAGTTGGTCGCCAACCCTTTTCAGATTCTAGTGCCTCAGCTCTCACCCCCACTGCCTACCTACTTCTGGAATTAAGACTCATCCTCAAGACTTCTCCTTCTGATTCACACTCTCTTTCCAATATAGTCATGAACTGTCAAAAGATATGGATGTAAAGTGAGAGTAAATCAATAACCTAAACGCCTTCTCTATGAGAGAAATCATGTGTGTGCATGTGTCAACGTATGTGCATGTGTATAATCATAAGCAGAAATACAGCATCCGGTGCCTTAACCAAAACCTTGTTTGTTTTAGAACTGTAGGGTAGAGGCTCTTTGTATGTCCCATGTTCATGGCTTTTGCTCATGTCATAGTGAAATCTGTCATAAGTCAGTCTCTCCATATCTGAGTCTTTCCTGATTGATTAGGATGGAGTATCTGTGCCTGGATCAGAACTGCATATTGTGAACAGCGTGACAGCCCCGTGTATCACCCTGGGACTCTGTCATTGCAGTAGCCGGGGTCTCAGATTGGATTGTGCCTGAGCATTGACAATCCAGTATTGATGTTCCTGTGACACTGGGAGCTACTGTAACAATCTTTATTTTATCTGTGGCTTTTGCTCTGGGGCTTGGGTTGAGCCCCCACAGGGTTACCACAATAATCAACACCTCTAATTAGCACTTAGAAATGTCTGGCTCCCAGGGCTATCATTAGAAGACAAGCTTGGTGTGCAAAATACTGAAGCTCTTGCATTTCCCAAGCAAAAGCTTCCTCCCAGGCTTGAGTCATGGATTGTGCTTTCAACAGTCTGCCAGCAGGAGCCCCTCTCCCCGCTCCCTTCCTTTAAGAGGAGCTAGATTCAGAAGATGAGGTCTGTCTGGGCAGTTGGGAGGCTGGAAATTAAACAACATGCCACACGCCTGACTCTCCGGCTCACAAAGGCAGCTCTGTGATTTGGGGCTCCTCTCCAGGGCAGTGACCAAGATGATGATGAGGTGAGCAGCGATCAGTGGAAAAGGAAGTAACGGGAGCCTTTCTCCCTCTGCTCTTGATCTCATTTTCCTTTCGCAAATGAGGTGGAGGAGAAATAGCTGAGCACATACACCTCTGTGCTCAGCAGTCCCAGGGGACCACTGAAGGGAAAGACAATATCTCCCTCTACCTCCTTCTACCTTTCCCCCAGCAGGGAGTCAAATGAGAAGCAGCAGGGTAGCTACTTTGAGGAGGGTTTGTGTTTGAAGGGAAATGATCCTTTGGCCAAGGGTAGCATGGTATACTCAGGAATAGGCTGGCCCTTTATTCTCCTCAAGCCATCACCACGTCAGATATAAGCTGATGCTGACACCAATTCAGTGCTGTTACCACCGTCGCTGTTACTGATACAGACACAACCACCAGAGCAATGAGCCAGAGCAGTAGATACCCAGCCGCAGCAGATGTCTCTGACTCCCTCCTTTAAACACACCGTATCATGTCGCCATCCAGTTCTTGGGGAGGGGTGCAGGGAAGAATCAAGCTTAGATGACTTTATTTATTTATTTTAAGAAGCTAGGTCAAATGCAGGGAGGGGTAGAAAAGAGGATGAGAGATGGTGAGGCTGACCTAGACTACCAGAGAACAGCTTGCTGTCATCCATTTCTACCTCCTGCCCAGACCTCTCCCCAGTTCTTTCAACTATTGTGGATGGATTGCCCTCGAACTAGATCCATCATTTTGGACGGAAGAGAGACTGGTCGTATTAGTTATAACCTTCTGGACACTGCCAGGGACAGAGGCGGAAGACTTGTCTGTTCTCAGCTGGTCACTAGGAAAGTCATTACAGGGTTTAGTCCTCATCCAACGCAGATAGCAGTATTTATTCCCTGAAGACTAGAAGAAATGGCCTCGTAAAGGGTTTAGGAAAATAAGTTTGGGCACTATCTTTTCAAATTCTTTTTTCTATCAAAATCAACATCACTACCCTGTTCTGCAGAATACAGCTCCAGGCTGGTGTCTGCTCCCTCTCCTGTATGCACGCACGTAGTCCTCGGCCAGTCACGGAGGGTGAAAAAGTGACCAGGTGCCATTTACCAATAACCAGTCTATTTTATTATCCTTCCCCAGAAACACACACACGCACACATGAACACATATTTTAATTAAGATATTTTGTCAAAGGAATGAATAGCAAAAAGTTATCATTCTGTGAAGTGGGGACTAGGATTCCTATTCAAATTCGGCTCTCAGAGAGCCATTTCTACATCAAGAATAATTCTAGGTATTCTTTTGGGTACATTATATCTTTTAAGTGAATTTGATCTTCAAAACCCAAACCTGTGGTTACTAATTTATGTATTTTACACGCCAGGAAACTCAACCATAGAGACACTGTAACGATGTATAGCGTGCTCAGGCACACAGCCATAGATTTGGGATTAAAGTGCCTTTGGATTTGTATTCACATTAAAGCACATGAGGGCAGGGTTATTTTATTTTCCCATGAGGCTGATTCAGGCTCCATCTCGACCCTATCTGACCTTGAAGCTGGGATCACAGCCCAAAGCAGGGGAGGCAGCCCTGAGTGTGTTTGCTCACCCTCTGAGTAGCGGGGTGCAGCAAGAGGGGTGTGGTCTCAAGGTTACCGGTGGTACAACAAGAATAGACAGTGGGCCATCTCTGCCTTAATTTTCTCTGTAGAAGGATGTGAATATACCTTTCTTAAAATTAATGGTAATCACAAATTATGTAAATTACCTGTCAAATAATAGGTGCTCCCCACAAATGATTTCCCTTCTTTTGAACAAAGATAAGGTTGCACTTCGAGAATAACAGCTAGCATCTCTGGGACACGTCAGAGTTTGCAAAACGCTTTCAGACATTCTTTGCCCTGTTACCTCACCCCTTCTGGACCAGGAATAATAAGAGGTAGTCAGAGACTGAGTATTTCAATATTGTCACCCATTGAGCAGTGTACTCGGAAAGGATAAATATTAGAATCCGTAGGTAAAGCAGACTTGAAACTGTGGGCCTGTGATGTTTGTTTTCTTGAATGAGTACCTGGGAAAACTCGAGGATGGGAAATTTGCTTTCTATGTGTCTTATCCCATTCATGCCTTCGTGTCTGTTTCCACACCTGCCTTGTCAGTGTGACCGGGACGGATCCTGTTTGGTCTGTTTACCTGATATTTACTCAAGTCTGCGATCAACAAGAAAACACGTCTCAGCATCTCGCTTGGCAAGAGGAAGAGTTGAGGCAGCACAGCAGATGTCATATTGATCTCAGTGGCAAAGCGGGTCAGGAAAATTGATAAAATTAATCACACAAACTAGCAAACATCAGGAGTGAGCGCGTGAAAGAACAGATGAGATCCTGCTTCAGTCCAAGCTGCACCTGCCCTTAGTTCTAACAGAATCTGTGCAATCAGCTGATGAAAGCACGGAGGGAGTGGGTTGTGGCAGTAGAAATACAGGGCTGAAGAGAAATGGGAACATGAGAGGATATTTGAGCAGGTCTTAGTCTGCGGGCCTGTGGTGTCCGTGAAACTCTATTAAGTTCTCTGAGGCAGTGGGAAATCCATCTTTACATGTCCCATGAAGAGAATAAGTTCAGGACCTAATATTGGTTTGGATCTGTGGCAGGTGATCCCAACTTATTTGGGCAACATTTCTTTCCAGTTATAAGAGGGAACATGGCCTGTAACTGCGGTAGTTCCTGACTCTGGATGTGCTTTAGTGTCACCTGGAGAGCTTTTAAAATTACTGATGCCCACACCCAACCCCAGATGGATGGAGTCAAACTGTCTCAGGGTGGGGCCCAGGCACTGATGATTTAAGTGATTCTAAGGCAAAGCTAATGGCAAGAGCCACTAGCTGTGGTTTGCAAATATTAGCATTTATTAGAATCATCTGGGGTGCTTGTTAAAACTGAGATTTCTGGGCTCCACACCAGGAATTTTTTCCTTTTTTAAATTAATTTTTAATTAAAATCATAACTGTATACATTTATGAGGTACAATGGGATGATTTGATGTACAGTATGGAATGTTTAAATCAAACTAATTAACATAACCATCACCTCACTTGTTTTTTGTGGTAAGATATTTACAATTTACTCTATTTTGAAATACACCTTTTCATCGTGCACAATGGTTTTTCCTTCAATAGGTCTTGGTTGGCGCCTGAAAACTTTCATTTCTAACAGGCTCTGGGGGATACTCATGTTGCTGATACAGGGAGCACACTTGAGTCACTGGCTAGAGGAAATGGAAGTGGGTTCTTGTCCTGACCCCAACTTTTATTAGGTATAGTGCCTTAGTAATTCATTCCATTCTTAATAATAACTATTGCCTTCTTGTCTCAAAGGTTAATGGGGGATCAAAAAATACAATGTATCTGGAGGTATTTTCTAAAGTGTAACACATAGTTTAAAAATTTATTTTGGCTATTTTCTATTCAAATTACCATTTTACTTTGAATTTGTAGTTCTAACTATGATATGACAACTCAAAGGCAGATTCATTTGTTCATAGAGTAAGTAATTATCAAGTGACATTATATACCAGGTCAAGTTCAAGTGCTGGAGACAACAGTGACCATGACAAAGGCATCTCTTCCTTCATGATCCCTGCATTCTGGTATAGGGCTAAATTTCCTCGTTCTTGTATGGCCAGTGAGCTAGGTGTAATGTTTACATTTTTAAAATTGTTGTAACTAATCAAGAGAAAAATAATATTTTGTGACGCACACAAATCATACAGAATTTAAATTTCAGTGTCCATGAATAACGTTTTATGGGACCACAGATACGCTGACTCATTTTCATATTTTCAGTGGCTGCTTTCAAGCTATTACAGCAGAAGTGGAGTGGTTGAGACAGAGATTGCATGGCCCGCAAGGCCTAAAACATCTGCTGTCTGGCCCTTTACAGAAAATTTTACTGACCCCTGTTGAGGTAGAAGAGTTAAATTCCACTGTAGCAAATGCTGGAAGGAAGCAAATAAAATGTTGGCTGGAATAAGAAGGGTGGGAATCTACTTTAGTTAGGGCGGTCAGACAGTCCCTCTCTGAAGATATGACACTAAACAGGACCTAAGGATTGAAAGGAGTGGTCCATGCAAAGTTTCAAAGAACCGGATAGCATATATAAAAGCCCTGAGTTTGGCTTTTGTGGGACACTGGAGGAAGACCAGTGTAGCTGAAACAGACTCAAAGAGTGGGAGGCTTTGTTACTGCTTCAAGATGAGGTACACTTACAAGCAGGTACCAGGTCAGAAACGACCTCAGATACTTCATGAGTTTGATTTTACCTACACAACAGGACTATTTTCAGGAAGAGAAGGTGATGATATAAATAGCTAATTCTTACTGAGTGCTTACTATGAGTGTTGTTCTATGGTGACACAATCTTCAAAACAATGCTATAAAATATTATTTTCTTCATCTTGCTGATAACAAAAGTAAGGTAAGAAGATATTAATTCCCTAATGATACATGATTGGGAAAGTCAGAGTTAGGATGTGAACGCAGAGGGTGTGGCTTCACAATTGTTTTGAGGGTATAGCAGAAGGAGAAACAAACCAGTTGGAAAGCTATTTCTGGAGTCTAAGCAAGAGGTCATACAGGCCGGTCAGAGCAGTGAGTGGGGGAGATAGGCTAAGCTATGATAGGGCCTGTGGTTGACTAGCTAAGGGGGAAATGAGAGACAAAGATCAAAGATAACTCACAAGTTTCAGGTAAATAAACAAAGTCACTGACAATGCTGTGGCCAGAAACATCATCAGGTGATATATTGACACTTTGATTTTGGACAGGAATTGCAAATATAATAAATCTATCCATCTATATTCACCCCTGTCAGTAAAAACCCTTTGAAAGCATAGATGATGCCCCCTCCATCTTTCCATGACCAACATATAATACAGTGTAGGGTACCTTGCACTTGTCTACTTACAATTTACAGAAAATTGAACAATTTTGCTATTCATTCAGGTTGCACATATATAGGTTGACTAATCTAGGCCAAATTGCATTTCAACTTACAAACTTAAATTTGAATGTTTGAGCCTCTGTATTGCGATGAATACATTTATTTTATTTTATTTCAGAGGGAAGGAGAGGTTTAGTTTTATCTAAAATTCTTTCTGACTAGTCCTCGCCTAAAATTGTCTGTGTATTCTTCCAAGTATTTATGGCTCTTACACTTAAAAATAAACATAAAAAGTTTAGAAAAGCAGAAACGCGTACTCCTAAAGGTCCTTCAATTTTATCCCACGGAGGAAGATCAGATCCGTTTGAAACAAGTGAAATAAGATCAGTAGAGACCTTTGTGGATCCTCAGTGACCCTGCAGTTCCCTCGATTCTGATGCCATGACCTCTCTCGACTGGCGGGACCCCTTCACATTCTCCAACATGTCACCCGTAAGTTGCCAGGCAACGCTAACAAGACTGGGCTTTACCTGCAGTTAGGCATCAGCTGCTGTCATCACATTTTAAGTTATTATTACTATTTAACAAAACAATGGCCACGGCTTGTGTAACTCTCAGTGGGGTACCCTCTCTGGAGATAATGCTCATGTAGATTTCCTGGGAAACTAATTTATTTTCCTTTCGTAAAACAGATCATGGTTAAGTCTGTAAAAAACAGAAAAAGGGCTAGGATAGGGTAGAAGAAAGTGTGGTGCTGGAATGATGAAAAGACACCACACAGGCAGTCTTGAGCAGATAAATAATCAGTATGTGCAAATTATACTCATGAACAGAGCAGAAGATCCATTTATTTTCTGACAGTTGCTACGACTACCAGTGTTTTGGTAAATTCTGGAGTATGAGCCTCAACTTGAATTACAGAAACTGTGTGTGTAGAAGCCAAGCTGCTAGTGTCGAGGAAGGGTTGAATAAGCAGTGATTTCATTGCTTAGAGTTTCAGGGACTTTTGTCTTTTTGATTCTTCACCAACGTCTGGCTAACACAACCACTGACACAATTCCTAGAGCACAGACCTTCCTTGATAAATATTTGTGGCTTGGGGCTCTTCTTACAATAAACTTCTTCCATTGTGCTTAGAGCTTGAATTTATCAATCAGCCAAACAGTTGAGCAAATATCTATTAAGCCCCTACAATTTGTCCCTCATTATGTCAGAGACTCTGAGGTCTATGAAAAAGTGTAAGACTTGACTGGTGCACGGAAGGGCACAACTTGTTGGAGGCCATAACTAAAACAATAGTTAACATCTATTGAACACCTACTATGGGCCATGCACAGTGATAAACACTATCTAGCTTTTGTCTCAAGTTGTTACAAAAGCCCGTCATGGTATATGTTGATACCTGTGTCATCCTGTTGCTGGTCATGCAGCTTGTTACAGGAGGGGCTCAAGTTTTGTATTAGGTTGACCTGGGTCAGAAGCTCTCATATTTCTTTCTATACTTGTAGCATTAGATCACATGAATATATTCATTCATTCATTCAGTCAGTCATTTGTCTAATATCAATAAAGGTTTACCATATACCCGCCAGTCTATTAAACATGAGGAAGGGAGAGAGAAAAAGAGAGAGGGAAAGAATCTTGGAGCATCTATTGGACAGCATAGAATTCTTGCCCTGGTAGAGGTTACATTCCAGTGGGAGAGAAAGTTAAGCGAGTATTCAAGCAAATGAGCAAGCAAGCAAGCATCGGTAGTTTGTAATAGTAAAATGTAATTACTGCCCAAACTGAAGTAGGCTAAGAGGCCATGGAGTTAAAATGACTTGTTTCAGTTTGCTTATTATAGACCCAGAATAGCCGACTGGTGGGCCAGGGTAATTTCCACTTTGTGATATTCTGGAAAAGACAAACTCTCAAAGCATTCTCATCTGTCAAAATGGGATTCAGACTGTACAGCTTTGTCATTGTGCTTTCTTTAACATCACAGTATAATATTCCATTTGGAATTAGGACAAATAGCTTTGAAACAGAATGTCACCGAAACAACATCTTCGTGACAGACGTAACTCAACCATCTGCCTACTATTACAAGCCTAATTCTTTGGCTAATGATGACAGCATGGGATAATAGAAATAATGAAGCCAGAAACATTTTAAATGCATATTATCTGTCCTGTGCTACTCGTGCAAACAACAAACAAAAAGCCTGGTCTTTTCCCAGTGTCTTTTGCATCTGAGGATAGAAGAAACACCGATCATCTTTTCAGTTCTGTTTCCTATTCCTTTATGTCCCCTACCCTGCCAAAGAATGTAAAATGGAAAGTAGATAGGCAGGAAAACATTGCTGCAAATGCAGAGAGTAATTCTAACATTAAACAAGAACAACCAGGAAGACACCACCACTAACAAGCATTAAAATAAGGCAGAACAAACCCTGGTATAGAATCTTGCTGACAAGTGCTATTAAATATTAATTCTATAGACCGTGGAGACATCATTAAACAAACATACACACCCTGATGCTGAATGTGCACTGGTCTAAGCATTTGTTTTACACGTGGTTGTTCGGCTAGGTGTAGTCCTTTGTGTTACATTACTGGGCAGAAGACAATTTCCCCCCTGCTTCCATTAATTGTACCCTTACACATCACCGAAATTCTCATTGCCTTTTTGGTTATTTGTCTTGTCTTTGCCTTTCGTTTAATTGGAAAGACAATTTTGAGGGAGAATGAAGGGAGTTACCTGTATTAAGGCTGCCATGCATGGATAAAAATGCTTCATGTTTAGATAGGGGTCTCTTAGATTTAAAGAGCCACTGCTACATACAGGACATTTAGAGAAATTTGAGCACTGGATGACCTCTACCCTGTTTAATACCACTTTCCAACTTCTTAAGACTCTTGAATAAAAATCCTAAGTATTGAGGAAGAAAAAAAATTCTCACCCCCAGAAATTAGCAAAGCTTATCTGTGCAGATCACTCCTAAAATATGGGTCAACTTTAAATACTGGGAATAAGGAGGCCCAACTACACGGTATTTGGAATCATAATCACACAGCTATGAAGGGCCTTGGGGAGCATCTAGTCCAGTGGCTATCAGACTTGAGAGACATCCAGAGCATCCTTGTTAAAGCACAGATTGCCACTCCCCACTCCAGAGTTTGTGTTTCGGTGGGGTTGAGTGAGGGCCAGAGAATTTGTATTTCCGACAAGTCTACAGGTGATGTTCCTGCTGCCGGTTTGGGGTTGCGTTTTGCATCCAATTCAGTGTAAAGCTCACATTTGGCAGATCAGGAAACTGAGACTTGGAGAAGTTGCTGCAATTTACCTAAGATTGCACCTTTAGCTAAAAGCTGCTTCTTCCCTGGAACATAAGTCTCTGAGCCCTACACCATGCTTTCCCCACTGCAGCCACAGAGAATTTTAGAGATATTCTAGGAAGCTCATAATTCTATGACTGTATCAGTAAATCCCACACTGGTTCAGTCGTTTGATTGAGGAGTCTGAGAATCTGGAAGAGAGAGAGCTAGAGAGGGATTCCCCAGTCCCACTGTCCTCCTACGTGGCAGTAACCAAGCTGGGAAGAAATGTCCAGGGCCACATCACTACCAGTGGCAGAGGGACTCTGAATCCAGCTCTCCGGAATCCCAGGGTGGGGCGGCTTCTGCCTTTCATCTGACCAGATAAAGGGACCATCGCAGCCTTTTCTGAAAGGTCCTGGGATCCACTGAAAATGATCAATGTTTGCCTACTTTCAAGGAACACTTCGCCCCAGCCGAATCATAGCCTAGATTTGCATTTCCAAAACCTCCTGCGGAGTCCACCCTGTAAAGGCGAGCTTCAGGGCTTCAGGCCTTCCCGGCCTGCTGTCTTCACGGACCCCTTCCTTCATTAAAAGACAATAACACGATCTTTTACGACTGCATTGGCAGAAATACAGATATAACCCAGGCTGGCTTCCTGATTATATATACGTTATTGTTTCTTCTGGTTTTAAAAGAAATTAACGCGGAAACATTTTCGCGGGCTGGTCTAAGTATTGTGGTCCCAGGTACAGCGTCACCTGTGCCTGAACAGTAAGTGGTGGGTTGTTGGCCACTCAGCTTCCGGCTTTGCATTGAAGACAGAAAGGGAGTGGAAGAGGGTTCAAGGGCGTTTGGGTACAAATTGGGGGAAGCGTCCGCCCCTGAGCCGCCCAGGGCGGCTCTCAGGTGGAACAGCCCCGGCGCTCGCGGAGGCCGCGAGGAGGGCGGCGACGGGCTCGGGGCGCTGCGGGGCGCTGCGGGCCGGGCGGGCCCCGCGGGCTGTCGCCGTCTGGAAGCGAGTCCCCCGGAGAGGGCGGGGCGGCTGCGACCCGCGTGCGCCGCGGAGGCGCGGCCCGGGCTCCCCGGACACGGCGCGCACAACAGAGGGGAACGAGGCGCAGTGTTTTTTTGCATACAATTATAGTGATGGCATCATTTTTTTTGAAACAAACTGTCCATAAATGTCACCGAAAATCCGGGTCTCCTTTTATTAAAACTGAAAAATGTGTATAAATGTAAATAACAAATGACTGATACAGGGATAAGAACACCACTGTGGCTGCTGGCGTCTCTCTCTTTCTCTCTTTTTTTCTCTCCTCCTCATGTAATTTGCATTAATAAAGAGGCTGTTCCTTGTCGGAATGTGTTTCATCCGGTTTAAAATCCCAGGGCGATCCACTAGGAAGAGCTCTGGGAGAATCCAACTGTCAGAGCCGACAAGACAAATGAATCCCGGTGTCAGGAGCGTGTGGTTCAACGATGACAGATTGAGAAGAACTGTCCCCCTCTCGACAGGCGGGCTTCATTTTCAAATTAATAAATCTGAATAAAATATTTTTCCTTTCATTACGAGCGGAGCCTGTTTGACAGTTCTAGTGACAGGAGGGAGTAGCAGTGTTGATGAGAACAGTTTGCATGAATTCCACCTGGGCTTTTTCTGTTTTATTTTTACCTGCAATCTCTTCCCTGTTTGCCGCTCTCCTTACCCGCTCCCTCACCTCCCATAGTTTCCCTTTTCCCTCCCTCCTATTCCTCTCCATCTTCCGTTCCCCCCATATTCTCATCTCATGATTCTTCCCTACGTTCTGCGCCCTCTCCACTCTCTCGCTCTTTGAAATGTCACCCTCTCCTATTTTGTGCTATCCTTTTTATTCACCTGCAGGCTATGACCTGAATGAAAGACCAGAGTTTCATTTCACTGAAGAGAAATGTCCACAACTAATTATTATAAAATGCTTTCTTTATTCCTGTGGTTGCTTACCACTGATCATATTAGGGTAACAGCTCAAGCCCAGGCTAGAGGACATAATGGATTTCTGGAATTTGTAATCTCACTTTGGGAAACAATGCTCATCATTTTCTCTAAGCACGAAAAATAAAAGCAACCCTTCCCAACCAACAAATAAAAAAACAAATAACGCTTTCTTGTTGATTTCCCCCCCAAAGCCAAAGGAATGAGATCAAGTACACCTTCGGTATTAGATCCTCACTGGCAAGTCTTAATGCACGGGGTGACAGGCTGTTCCTCTTAAATAATTTAGGAGCACTTTCTGGGAAACAATATGGGATCATTAGAGAAATGCTACTGAGAAAAGTGACTTCTTGATAACAGAGGGGGTTTTGTTTTTGCATTTGGTAGAGATTGCGCTCACAGCAGGCAACTTTCAATGTCCTGATTCTGCAGCCTACGGTGCACAGAGTAGGAAAGAAATTAATCTGAGTGCAGCAGTCAATGACTCCCAATTCCCCAGCCTCAAATGCAGAACTCTGCCTCTCTGCCCACCTCAACCTGGAAGGGCTGCCAGAGCTACCACAAGGAGGAGGCAGTGGTGCTAGGAGTTCTCCAGGCTTTAGCTCAAGGGTCTGGTCTCTAACCTTGATTAGAAAGATTCTTCCCAGCTGTCGTTCCTAGTCTTCTCCCATCCCTCTGTAAGGTGATGACCCTGCAATGTGTGCTCCGCAGTTTTATAGGGTAAACTTAGGTACCAGGGTTTTGCACCGGACGTACATCATGGAAAGCCTGTTGACGCTCCCACCCCCACCCACCCTGCACACAGTCCTCTCTGACAACACAGGCTATGACGGTACAAAGCTTGTGTTGGGTAAATGTCAGTGGAATCTTCAAGAAACAATATGAGATATTATAGATTTGGGGGCGGGAATGAATAAAGAAGTATATGTTTGGATCTGGTTTTGGATCTGATAGTTAAAATAAATTAAGGGGTAGAAAATTTAAAACAAAGGCAAAGGAAAGGGCTTTCTAAATACCCACGTCTGATGCAGGAGGCAGGAAGGCCGAGTGTCATGCTCACATGTCTCAGTGAGTGAGGTGAGCTTTAATTTTACTCAAATCTCAGCTTAATTACTGTGACAAATAGAAGATCCATCTACTAAAAGATCCAAAGCTACTCACTAGTGGGAAGATGGGAGGAGGTTTCATGACCATTGTCAAGATTCCGGGAGTTCTGACACAGTCGATAACAGTTGGTTCATCACACTTCCCTCATTCATACTTTTCCCACAGAGATAAAAATTATTCTGCTAAGACTGTCTACCAGCGATCCCAAATCTCAGTTTCATATAATCTAGATTTTAATGTGTAAGTAGCTATTGTAGGAATACATAGGAATATAAAAAATGTAAATGCTCCCAGAAAGAATTTTTTTACATACATTAATTCATTGGATTTTTACAGTAACGTTGGGAGACAAGATGGTTATTGTAATCTTCATTTTAAAAAGTTTACAGTTTAGGATTAAGTGACTCAAAATAAGATCATTTGGTTCACACATATGAAAGGGAAGAATTGATTTCTTTTCCCTTACTCCACGCACCATTACCTTTTACTAAATTATACTGCACTCTTCTCTCTGTGTGTGTGTAGAGAAATCCTCAGGTAAATCACACAATAGTAGAATTGACCACTGCTAATTCTCCAATGGTCAAAAATTATTGCTCTTGAGTTTTACCGATCCACCTTCCAGTTTGCTGATTGATTTGTATCTGCCTCTCAAAATCTTTTTATTGGATTCTTTCTTCCATTTTATTTCCGAATAACATTTAGTTGGTTACAGAGTCGTCATATCAAGGCCCTAAGTGCCCCACATCCAGTGATATTATTCATTACGGTAGAGAAAAAATGCCCACACAATTTGAGATCCTTTACAGTACTGAGAGAGGATAAGAGGATCATAATAGATAAAATGATTTATGTATTTATTCTTTTAAGATGTAGTTCACTTTTAAATTATGTGAGGACAGGGAGTTATGCCTTATCATTATGATTCAGTGAGCTGGTTACTTACTGAGAATCAGATTCTTTCACAGTCTCACTTTCTTGAGGCTGTATTAAAAAATGGACAATAATTATTTTATAGGAACATTTTAAAAACACTTGAGCATAATATAACTTCTTTTATTCATATCTTAAAATTTTCACATTGTCACAAAATACTGCTACTTTTCCTTCTAGAATCAGACAAAATGAATGAATGAATGAATAAACATACAGATAAACAAATTTCTTTATCTTTGTGATAACCCTATAAGGTAGGCATGATTATTCTCTTTTTACTGTCAAATGAGAATATGGAGAGATTAGAATGTATAATGAACTAACATGAGACAGAGCCAAATTCAAATCTGGGTTATCTCAGTCTAAGATTCTAGCATATCATAGGTAGGCTTCAAATTAAATTTCTGAAATGGTAGAAAAGCCTTTTATACTGGGGTTGGGTCTTTTATGCTACCAGAGCAGAACATCAACTTAACCCACTGGATAATACCCCAAAATAGCAATTGTATTTGGCTGGATCATAGGGAGGTTTAAAAAGATAGAATGAATTACTTTGTCCCATGGGTCATGTTTGCCATTTAGTGTTAATTAAATGTAACTCAGTGGTTTACTAAGTAAATGTGGCTACAAGCTTGGTATCCAGCTATAACTCCATGGACCCAAGGACACGAGGAGCACAGGAATTCATTACACACACAAGCCAGTCCATCCCGGGCATAACTGTCCTCCTTCCAGGTGTCATGACTGGTGCTAAAGAAAGTTGAACCACAATTGTTTTTTTTGCCTCCTGACATGGGGGAAGCACCAAACGCAGCTGGAAGTGAATCTGAAGGTCATTTACTTAACACACATTGTCTGGGCATTGTCACAATGCCCAAGACTGTCCTCGGGTAGCTGACAGTCACACACAAGCTAATAGTTCTCTGCGCTAAGTTCTTTAACAGAGGCACAGGCACGGTCACCCTGCCCTGGGAGTAGAGGATGGAGCTAGTAACTCTGTGTGGGGGAGTCAAGGAAGTTTCCCTTCTTGCTCAATGCAAAGAAATGGGCATTTCTTTGTAAGGCACCTGCAGTATGTGGAGGGGGGTCAAGGGTCATAGTAGTCTTATTTTTTTTATTCTTTTACATACATTTAATTTTTCACTTAAATTGAATTATGTTCATTTTACAGTAATAAGAACTAGTATTATCACTATGCCATTTATTAGGCATCTACTGTGTACCAGGCACTGTGCTATACTTTCTATATACTTTTCATTTAGTTCTGAGACAGCTTTCTAAAAGTATTTTTAAAAATCTTTTTCCATTATATAGATGAGTAAACTGAGACCTAGAAGCCAAGGACTTGTCCTAGGTCATGCAACTGATAAGTTGTTGACCTCGGATTCAAACTGGAGACTTTTAAACTCCAACATCTGAATCACTAGCCACAAGGCATAGTTATCACTTACTCATTTACACAACATCTCCACCCCTTTGTTCCATGCGCTTAGAATTGCCTTTCTCTGTATTTCCAGTTGTCAAAATCTCACTCAGCCTTCGTTCCAATGCCTATTTCACTGTGAAGTCTTTCCTGATATTGTATTGCCAGAGTGATGTCTCCTTGAACTTGGAACCCAAGGCAATCATTTTAGGATAACTGTGAAATCATGAGCTGAGAGCCTGTGGCCCAGCCTTCGGACAGACTTGGTCCATTGTGTCACTCCCTCAGGAGATGTGAATCTCCATCCTTTCTTAAACACCTCCAGGGAGAGAAGTTCTACAATCTCTCAAAAGTGTCTTTTGGCAGATAAACATTTCCCCCACTTAATCTAAATGCATTCCCTCTTGTTTGATATTCCGCAGCCTTAGAGGCTACCTGCTCATAGATAATGCACCATCTGAAAACCATCCGCAGGCTGGGAAACAGTAACCAAGCAACCTTTTTGCTTTCCCCTCTCTGACTAACCTTTTGCAGTTGTTCTGACCTTTCCTCCAAAGTCTATTTTTCATCCCTTTAATCTTTTTGTCACTGCCCTTTCTCACCTTTAGTGTCAACAGCAAGGAGACCAGGTTCTGACACACAAAAATGCCACTAGCAGGTGGCAGGCAAATTGGCATGCGTAGCACAGCCCCATGCACCCTCCGGGGATTAATAATAAATACTATTTGATGATGAAATCTGAGTGCATTTTCTTTTCAATGAGACAGTGTCAACTGTTTTCTTCTAAAATAGAAATGAGCAGAATACAAAATTGAACAGCCTTCATTTCTCCCCTCTCAGGAGGCTGTTATTACTGATCTGGTTGGCATTCTTCCTGTCTCAGCCCAGACGGGAAGAAACTTAGAGGGGGCCATTGTCCCTACCCTTGATAACTAGCTATTATTTATGAAAAATCAGAGATGAGTACTTTGAATGCTTTGCTTTCTTTATTTCCTGGTCTGACTGGCATACCTTGAATTATTAAAGTAGATGATTTTAACCATAAACTAGACTGGAAAGCAAAGTAGAAAAATCATATACATCTGTACGTGTATAGGTCTGTGCCAAGGATAGCAGGATTCATTCTTTTGACATTTTGTGAGCATTTTCTATATTCTAGGGTTGGAGTGGTTTGGGGAGATGGGTGTGGGGAGAGAAATGAGGGTGGACAGCCTCAAGATAATCTAATTCAAATGCTTTCTTTCCCAAATAAGAAATTTGAGGCTCTGGGAGACCGAGTTATGTGTGCATAATTATCGAGGTGTTTATGGGTTGAAATGGCATCAGAATTCATTATCTTAGCGTACCCACTTCAGGCCTATTTCTAGTATTATCCTGCTAGCTCTGTTTTTGCTCGAAAAGGGCTAGGTTAGTGCTATGGGAAAAAGGAGTATGAAACTATGGTTAAGACACTTAAGGAAGCCAGGCAGTGGCGCACACTTGTAATCCCAGCACTTGGGGAGGCTGAGGCAGGAGGATGTCTTGAGTCTAGGAATTGGAGGCTACAGTGACCTGTGATCATGCCACTGCACTCTAGCTTGGGCACAGAGCCAGAATCTATCTCTAAAAAAACCAAAAATAAAATAAAATAAATATAAAAGGGACAAGCAAAGAGGACAAACCTTAAACTAATGATTAGGGGAGCTAAGGTTGATTTGTTTGAATTAGAAATGGAGGTCTGGAGCATTGCCCACCTGGCCCTTTCCCCCCTTTTCTCCTAGAACTCCAAGACTTTGGAAAGCACATAGCAATATCATTTCCTCTATTGAAATGCAAAGAAAAATATGATGGTCTTTCTGTGTCAAGGACAGTCCACATTAGTTAAGGCAGAATGTCAGATAAATGAGAAAAGTTAAATGATAATGCCAGAGATAAACCAATACCTTCAATATAAATACCCTATTAATTGTCAGATGAATGATACTATAAATAGTGTAACAATTTAGATGTGGGAGATGAACTGTGGGCAAAGAAGGAAGGAATTTTGGCTATATCTGCAAGAATGTAGATAATTCAAATATATAAAAAGCAAAGGCAAAAAATCTTTAGGGAAGTATTGAGAAGACTTTGAATCAAGAAGATGTTTGGATAATAATGAATACATCATTTATTTTACTGGAGTGTTTGATAAAGTGAGTTGTTAAGAGATAATACCAGAAAGGCAGGGTGGATCTCTCAGTGAAAAGTGCTGAAAGTCGGGACAAGGAAAATGGAATTTATTTAAACTCCTTAGTATGGGATTGTTTCTGTATTACCCAAAGAAGAAATTTGCACAAGCTCCTTAGGCTGAGTTTTTAAATTTTTAAGTGTCTTTCACATAGCCTATAATTTATTAACCAACAGTGACATCTACGACTTGTTCTAGTTTGGTTTGGCAAGAATTCTTTAAGGGGTGCCCCCTCCCCATCTTGTTTCTATGTCACAGCAGACATTGTTCTCTAATCCCATTATAGCAACTACCCCAAGATATGTTTTTGCTCTGACTGAACACCCTAGGGAAGGACAATTGTCTCACCTGACAGTTGTCTCACCTAAAACCAATTGTCTCACCTGACTCTAGTCATCTAACCAAAATGCAATTTCCTGACCCAGACTAGCTGCATCTTCCTATCTTTAACATGGGAGTGGCACTCCTATCTCATGCTCCTTCTTAATAGTCTCGTGACTGTCCTAAGTCATAAAATGTTAAATGTAAAGACCAAAGGGTTAGTGTTAGGGCATAAATGTCTACTGAACATTCTAGGATCTAGGGGCAATGCGAAAAGGAAATTAACAGACATAAAAAGTCAGAAATTCTTAGGAGTACAGAGAGGGAGATGCTATTCTGGAGTAGAGAATTGACTTGATTGAGAATTATAATATAATATATGTAATAAAAGTCCACATGTTGCTTATGAGTGCTACCTGCCTTGTGGTTAAAGGAGCATTGCCCCCAGACCTAGAGTAATACATTTCCAAAAGGAGGATTAATTTCTAATTGATGGAATGCAAATGATTGGCAGGAACATAAGCAATGAGCCAGACAGACAATAAAGGGAGTTAGTGGCAAGCACCGTATTTTTGGAGCAGTGATAAATCTTTGAGTAGAGGCCTCTAGCAGCCTCCTTACACACTTAAAGCAGTGGTTCTCCACCTTCCTATTGCCGCAACGTATTTTCATTGTTAAAAAGGGGTCGCGACCCACAGGTTGAGAACCGCTGACTTAACGGAAGGGTAAAAGTTCTGGAAAAATTATTGAGTGCCCATGTGAAAGAGATAGTGTGCCAGACCTGGGCCTTCTTCCTAAGAGTATGATCTGGAGTCACTTATGGGGACCAAGTGTTTTTCTGGAGATAATACAAGTAGCCTAAGCAAACCATCTATGTAGTTAACCATAGACCACTGAACAAGTTGTGAAGTGTTTGAGACTAATTTTAACCCAAACTCTCAGATTTTGTAACTTTGGAAATTTCTGTCATGCAAACCAGGGTGCTATTTTTCTTCCCGCACCAGTTCGCCCCAGAATCTTTGCAGGATGGCCTGAAGGAACTCCTTTTGTGTAGTAGTTCAAGTTTTCTACTGAACTTTTAGAAGAAGGGTCAGCAGTTTGTCTGTATAAATTTTTTTTTTTTCTTGAGACAGAGCCTCAAGCTATTCCCCTGGGTAGAGTGCCATGGCATCACAGCTCATAGCAACCTCCAACTCCTGGGCTCAAGCGAGTCTCCTGCCTCAACCTCCCAAGTAGCTGGGACCACAGGCGCCTGCCACAATGCC